>JARQOC010000003.1:177938045-178133045 GCA_033576535.1 Allobates femoralis
AAAAAAGAATTTCATGCCTTCATTTGAATTATTTGATATTTTATCCCTTTCTTGTAAGTAATACTGACTTGCAATTAACACCATATAGTACATTTGGCCAACATCTTGCAGTAATGTCCTCCTCCTGATCCCCATCTTGTAGTAATATGTCCCATCCTGGTCCCCTTCTTGTAGTGATGTCCCCCCATACTGTTCCTCATCTTATAGTAGAGTGTCCATCCTGATCCCATCTTGTAGTAATGCCCTGATCCCCTTCGTGAAGTTATGTGCTCATCTTGATCCCCTTCTTGTAAAAATGTCTCCATCCAGATCCTCATCTTGTAGTAATATGCCCCATCTTGTAGTTTATGCTCCATCCTGATTCCCATCTTGTAGTAATGTCCCCATCCTGATCCTCTACTTGTAGTAATGTCCCATTGGGGCAGCACGGTGGCTCAAGTGGTTAGCACTGCAGCCTTTGCAGCACTGGGGTCTTGAAGTCCTCGGTTCAATTCCCACTAAGGACAACATCTGCAAGGAGTTTGTATGTTCTCCCCATGTTTGTGTGGGTTTCCTTCGGGCACTCCGGTTTCCTCCCACATTGTAAAGACATACTGATAGGATGTTTAGATTGTGAGCTCCAAGAGAGACAGCATTACTTATGTATGCAAAGTGCTATGGAATTAATAGCGCTATATAAATGAATAAGTTATTATTATTATTATTATCCTGATCCCCTTCTTGTAGTAATGTCCTTATCCTGGTCCCCATCTTGTAGTAATGTCCCCATCCTGATCCTCTACCTGTAGTAATGTCCCCATCCTGAACCCCTTCTTGTAGTAATGTCCTTATCCTGGTCCCCATCTTGTAGTAATGTCCTTATCCTGGTCCCCATCTTGTAGTAATGTCCCCATCCTGATCCTCTACTTTTAGTAATGTCCCCATCCTGAACCCCTTCTTGTAGTAATGCACCACATCCTTCTGTTCTTGTAGTAATGTCTCCATCTTGTTGTAATGTCCCAATCCTGGTCCCCATCTTTTAGTGTTGTGCCCACCTTGCTCCCTTTCTTGTAATAATGTCCCCATCTCCTTCTTTTAGAAATGTGGCCATCTTGTTCTCCCTTTTTGTAGTATTGTGCCGTTTTTCACATACACATACACATACAGATTTTTCTCACCTATCTTCCGTTTCCTCAGTATAATCTTTTCTGTCGCCTGCAGTAATGGTGCATGCCTTGACAATGATGCCATCCATGCTTGATATGTATTCCCGTGCTGCACAGACAAGCTCTCTGGCTCAGCTATACCAGTGCCAGCAGGCAGCCAATGAGAGGCCAAGAGCTAACGCCAGGAATACATATTAAGTGCAGACCGCGTTGACACACTGGACTGGGCTGCGATTGTCAAGGAGTCCGTGTTGTGATTGGGCTACACAATAAAGCCCCAGGGGCGCATGTGATCCACGTGCTTGGGACCCTGGTGTAGTTGATAGGCTAGTGCTGCAGTTTTTAAACAATTACCAATTCTCCAAATATTTAGGATAATGTCATGTGAATGTATTATATTTAAATATTTTATGTCCCTGTACATACAGCTCATTCTCATCTTGTTAGTTATAGTAAAACATGCACATTGTATTGTCCCAATATCATGAGAAACTATTTGCATCTGAACAGAACTGCACTTTAATACAGAATTTTGCAGCCCCTGAAGCAAACACTAAAATCCTTGGGTTACTTTCTGGAGACCCTCGCAGTAAACTTTATATATTTATATTACATTATATATTTTCTATGACCATTCAATAAACCTGAATGTTTAACATTATGGCACCTGTCAGGTCTCAAACAGTATTTTGCTAAAACGTTTTAGTATGTTTAAATCCCTAATTACTTTGTCTATTTACTTTTCACCTAGCACACATCATTTTTTACATTCACAAACAACATTGCCAGAAAGGTACTTGACTTCTTACGATAGAAAGACGCCATGCAAAGCATACATTGTGATTGAGTAAACAGACGCAGGTTGTCAGTGCAATGCCTGTGGGCAAAGTCATGAGGACTACAGCTGGACAAGCTGTTACAGAACCAGCTATCAGTGACCCTCCCAAGTCTACAGGTAATGTGATAAAAATTGCTTTGAAGTAAACCAATGTGCAATCAAATACACACATGAAAACATAGCAACGATTCCAAGGTGATAAAAGTCAGGTTTACTCATTAGTGGGTCGCACTGGCCCATTTACCATCAGTTCACATTATACTTTTGCGAAAGATAAATTCTGGCAATGTCAAACATATTCTATTTTGAAAATTTCTCATGAGGCATAATGTACCCAAATTTTAATTTCACCCCCCTTTAACATGATTATACAAGCAAGGGGAGGCACAAAATGACTGAGGAACCACACAAGACTCATGGGACCTTTTCATTTGGCCTATATCTACTCCACCAGATACTCAAAGATTCATTGAAGAATTCACTAAATGCAGCACATTGGCACTTTGGCTACCATTTTTTCATGAGTGGCATTACAATAACTACAATATGGATACGTATCCAGGAAAGGTAGACTTCAGAACTGTTCCAATCGGTAAAATCCATGTTATTGAGATATAGTAAAAAAGGAGTACATTAGAACAGGTAAGCGTTTCAGGCATAGAAAGTCCTTTTTCAACTTATACGAATAATATGACAGACATCCCATATCTGCATCTGTTTTGCATCCTATAATTATTGCTTCCATAGGATATCCCTATCTCTACCCCATTATACACTCTGTATATACGTGTGTAGTGTTTTATATTTTACTTTGCTTGAAAAATGGCTTTCTATGCCTGAAATGCATAGCCTGTTTTAATGTAATCCCAATTTTAATATATTGACATTAAATGGATTTTACCAATTGTGCCAAATATTGTCTACCTTTCCTGGATATGTTGTTTGCACCAACTGATCTATCGGCTCCTATCGGCTGCAGGAAACCCCGCTGTGAATACATCTAGGAGATGTAGTGAGCTCTAGTCCTCTTTGTACTTCTATGATATAGATACTTCTATGTAAATGGAAATATTTTACATACACCTCTATGTAGATGACACAGCTTAATAGTAACAGTAACAACACTAAAAAATAGGTTGGAACCAACCATTGTGTAATACGTTATTGTGGCCAATATAGGGTAAACCAATTTGGAAGAAGAAAGCAGAGTAATTTTACCACTAGGCACTTGTGTGGATACACCTGGGACAGCGTTGGAGGTGTTGCCTGGATGAGGGCTGTGGCATGTACAACTGTTTCCGTCCTGTCGGCCCACAAAATGGCGGGTGGTGTCTCCAGGAACCAGGCAGTATGGCCTTTCAGGTAGAGGGTTGGGGAGGGGTACTAGTCCCCCCCGCCTGATCAGCTGCGGCAGCAGTCGTTCAGATGAAGGAGTGCATGGCCGTTGGGAGTGGATACTGTCTTCGGGTGTTAGTGCAGGCCCCTCTGTAGGCCTCAGGTGGGTCTCAGACACAGAGCGAAATTTGCTGTATTACCCAGCTGGTGATGCTGTGCGGAGTGCCACTGCTGGGATCCTCTAAAGCCCCACTCACACATAGCGAGATCGCCGTTACGTCACACGCAACAGCGACCTCGCTATGTTTGACACAGCAGCGACCGGGCACCCGCTGTGAGATCACCGATTGTGTCAGAATGGCCTGGACCATTTTTTGATCGTTGGGTTCCCGCTGAGCAGTATCCATCAGTGTGTTTGACGTGTGGCGCCCCTATGGCTAGCTGCCACAGGGTGGTACTGCACCCCGAATAGAAGGTGTAGTGCCTCCGTAGCTGTGGGTTTGGGTTTAACTTATGGAGTCTGTACTAACACACAACACTAGGCCCCCTTAGGATAGATGGACTGGATATTCAGTAAGTCCCAGGGCAGTGGAGCCTAGGATAGAGTGGGAAACCAGGAGAAAGAGAGAGTTTAGTCACACAGTGCCGGGAAGGCAGCCGGAGAGGATGTGCCTGACAGCAGTATTGCCAGGAGGGCACCTCTCTTTAAGATGACCTAGGACAGAAGGAGATGATCTGGAACCGGTTGGAGCCAGCTGGAAACGTCTGGGGTCGACACCGGCAACACGGAAGCCGAGGTGGTCAGTGGTCTATCCCTGACTAAACTGACGAGCCACGGGACCAATCCATGAGAGCCGTAGCAGCATCACAGAACAGTACCTCCTCCTCAGTCCTATAATCGGCTCAAGACACTGATAGATAACGGCACAGATTCCGGTGGAGCGAGGGTTCATGTTTCACTGCTCCCGTCCGTACTGGTAAAGGGACAAACCGCACCTATCTGTAACAGGCCAGAGGATCAGCGAGGGAGCTCTGCCTAAGGGTTGTTAAAGAGAGTGTAGGAAAGACTGAGACCCCGAAAGCCACTAAGAAGGAAACATCCTCAGACTCCATGAGGGTACCCTGAACCTGCAGCTACGTCTCCATTCTACCAGACTGTACTGTGTACTATACCATTTGCCGGTACCAGTAAAGGACGTTGAAGTTAAATCAGTGTCTGTCCTTCCTTCTCGCCAGCGCCCAGAGGGCCCTGCACCGTCAAGAGGGGTACGAACAACTACTCCCCTTCCTTCCCTGCTGCCCTGAGGTAAAGCTCCACCTGTGGGCAGCTGTACTACACTAAGCTGCATCCCTTCACCTCAGTGGCCGTCCGGCAGCGCTGGTATCATTATTACTAGGATCCACAGGTGGCGTCACAAACTTTCCCTAAATTCCCCTTCCCTGCCCAACAATGAGAGCCAGGGCACGGAACCCGGAAACCGAGCACCCGTGATTCCCCGTTACAGCCACGAACCCATCCCGGTATCCGAGTACCCCTCTCTTTGTGCTTATCAGATGCTTTAACAACGACCTCATTGGTGACTCAGAACTCAGCCTTTGTAGGTCTGAGTTGACAGACTAGCTGCTGTGTGACAGGGTCCCAATGACTACCGAGGTCGTTATATGGGTCCCCATATCATTGCTGCATCGTTGAGTAGTTCTGACTGTTTGACATCTCACCAGCAACCACATAGCGACGTTCCAGCAATCCTTACCAGTTCGTATCGTTGTCGGGATTGAGGGAACATCACCAAGTGTGACGGGACCCCAAGTGTCTTGATGGTGGAGGGGTAAGTTAGGATGCTCAGGGGAGCTCTACAGAGATCTGTGGATATATTCTGTGGATCCAGGAGCTCTCTCACATGCGTATTGTGGGGTCGGCCGCCATTTTGGAATCTTGTACCTCTATTTCCATTTTTTTTTTTTTTTAATGGTTGCCACTGTAGACACCATTGTTGTTCTGGACAGGCAGTTACAGGTCTTGGAACTGCAATTTCCAGGCTGTTGGCTTCAAGCTAAACTATTTCAAAGGCTTGATGGAATCAATACCTGATTGTTTTTTCCTAAGTAAATTTACATTGCAATACTGCTTTTTTGCTTTGATTTACCCTATAAACTACAATGTCTGAATGTTGAATTTAACAAGATGATATCAGGGTAGGAGAAATTACCATTTATCTTAGAAGTGGCTTATTTAATGTAAATTTTCCCACATAAGGCTATTTGCATATCTCAGGGTATGAAAGCAGCTCCTCCAGACAACTGTCCCAATCACAACTAGTTTCACTGGCCAGTTGACTGTAGGGTTTTACATCAGACTGCAATTCTCACCACTATAAAGCAACAGTTACAAGAAGCCTTTAATTGACAATAGCAGTGACAAAATCCTTCTATGATGTAAAGTACCTAGATTAATGATAGCAGTAGATTTTGCCTGAGTAGTTTTGTCTGGCTTTAAATTACAATATCCACTTACAAATTGACAATGGAAAGGTTACTGATTGTTACTGTAAAAAAAACAACTATTCCTCCTTTTCCTATCTTTTTTTTACAAGACTTTATTTATTTTACTAGTGATCCATAATTTGTGCATTATTGATATAAAGGAAAATACTCTAAAAAATTCTAATTTATTAGATATTTAAAACACCACCAAATTTTTGTGAAACAAGTGTAAAAGGACAACACCCTCACCCCACCCCCACAGAAACAAATATATACAGTGGAATTACCCATCAGTTTCTCTCTAATGTACTAGGCTCAATAATTCGTCCTGACCTAATGTCACTTTTTTCAGTCAACACTCATCTAAGGTCAGTTGTCGTACTCCTAGACGTGTAATAGACTTAACATTTAGAGAGGAACCAATGAGTAAAGAAATCCATCTATCAGACCGATGCAGAAAACCCATCTGTTGAATTATTGAGCCTAGTACATTAGAGAGAAACTGGTGGGTAATTTCACTGTATATATTTGTTTCTGTGGGGTGGGGTGCGGGTGTTGTCCTTTTACACTTGTTTCACAAAATTTGGTGTTCTTTTAGGCTGGTTTTACATTGAGATTTTTTCCTGTCCAGGGGGATCCTTTTTGCAGGACCCTACGGACAGGAAAAGGATCGCATCGGAGGTGACCTCCGGATGCCATCTCTGTGTCCAGGTCCGTGATTTTCACAGATCCAGACACATTGAGCATGCGATGCTTGAAGCTGAAAGAGTGGCGTGTGTGTACTGACGTTACCCGATCCCGGAAATGACGCAATTCGCGTCATTCATACCCGGCCAGTGTCGTGGAGAGAAAAAAAATAATGACGTGGGGCTCCGCCATATTTTTGGCACAACTAGGCAGCTGGAGGCTGGAATCTTCAGCATAGAGAGGCCCAAGCATTCTGGGCCCCTCCATGCTGCGAATTGCAGCCCACAGCCCCCCAGAAAATGGCACATTCATCGAAGCGCCATTTTCTGGCGCTGTACCCAGGCTCTTCCAGTTGCCCCGGTGCTGGTGGCAAACTGGGTAATAAAGGAGTTAATGCCAGCTTTTTATTGGCAGCTGGCACTAAGCCCGAGAATCATAATGTCGGGCCAATGTTAGATCCGGCCATTAGGAATCTCTAGAAAATACACCACACAGAGAAAAATCTTTTTATTTGAAATAAAAACACAAACAAAATTCGGACTCCATCTTTATTATAAAGATCCAACGTAGTCCACAATGAAGGTCCTACGACGCTCGATCGCCTCCGACATAGTCCACAAGGAAGGTCCTACGACGCTCGATCGCCTCTGTTCAATCCAGAGACTGCAGCAAGGGATCAAGTGTCCTCTTCCTACAGTCTCTGGGGTCAGAGTTATGGTGCACTGTATGGTAATGATCTGTCATACAGTGCACCATGACTATGATCCCAGAGACTACAAGAGGACACGTGATCCCTTGTTGCACCCATGCATCCAACCATGCACTCATCATCCACGCATGCACACACACAAACACGCACACACGCACACATCCATCCATGCACGCAACCACGCACATCCATGCATGCCACATACATCCATGCACACATCCATCCACCCATGCATGCATGCACCCTCACCCATCCATCACCATGCATGCACCCACTCACATCCATCCACCCACGCATGCATCATGCACCCATCATACTTACTTCAATCCAGGAGGAGCCCGGGAGGAGGGGCCCATACTGGAGCTGGCCGGCAGGTGCTGCCCACCGGGAGGTTAGGGGGAAACATGGGGCACAGGGGGAGGGGGTTAGCTTCCTCAGCCCCCTCCGTGATCGCACCAGGAGAGGGCCGAGAAATCTGACTGGCGGGTGCAGCCCGCCGGTGGTAAGTCATTTGCAGATGACTGTTACCGCCGGGGGGGATTGGGGGGGGAAAGCGGAAGAGGTAGGAAAGGGAACAGGGTGGCTCATCAGCCCTGGAGCAGTAGGGGGCTAGGAGGGTGAGGGCACCTACCGTACCACCCCTCCAGATCTGATTGGAGAGCTCCAATCAGATCTGGAGGGGTTTACTTGCTCTGATTTGCAGTTGGAATTGAGACTGCCAATCAGAGCGAGTTTAGCCACGGTGGGGCTAAGCCATCCCCCTGGCCTAAAGTATGGGTCCTTGCGATCCTGCAGCTCCGCTGAGTTGTCACTGGCCCTGTCACCAGAGCTGCAAGAGCGCAAACAATCCATGATGTTATAGAGACGTCATAGGTCGGGAAGGGGTTAAATGTTTGTCGTATTTGTAGCTGTGCATCCATGCTGGTGTCCTCTGTATGCAATACGTCAGCGGCAGGCAGTTTATGCACTATCATCAGAGCATGTGAAGCTTACTAAGCGCTGAGAAGAGATAGGTGTGGCTTTGATAAAGAATGAGTAAAACTTGAGAAATATGGAAAGTCTTATTCACATCGACCTTTGGATGGTGATCTAATGGTTTCCTGAAAAGTGTAACATTCCTAAAGATAAGTATACAAGACTCTAGATGTACAGTGGGGGAAAAAAAAAAAGTATAGTCATCCACAAATTGTGCAAGTTCTCCCACTTCTAAAGATGAGAGGCGCCTGTAATTGACATCATAGGTAGACCTTAACTAAGAGACAAAATGAGAAAATAAATCCTGAAAATCACATTGTCTGATGATTTGGAAAGAAATGTTTTTCTCATTGTGTCTCATAATTGAGGTCTACCTATGGTGTCAATTACAGGCCTCTCTCATCTTTTTAAGTGGGAGAACTTGCACAATTGGTGGCGGACTAAATACTTTTTTCCCCACTATCTCATATTAAAAGAAAGCAGAAAGGCAAAGAAATACATCAAAGAAATTATGAGGACGTTTTGCCAGATAGGGACAGTGATGACAATGTCTGTAAATCTATATAAGCAAAAATGATGAATAAAATGTAGCAAAATGGTATTTTTTTTTAAACAAATCACTAGATACAGTGCCTTTGAAAAGTATTCATGCCCCATGAATGTTTCCAGAGTTTTCTTCATATTCCACCAACAAACTTAAAGGGAACCCATCAACATGAAAATGCGTTCTAATCTGCAGGCAGCACGTTACAGAGCAGGAGGAGTAGAGCAGATTGATACATAGTTTTGTGAGAGAAGATTCAGTATAAGCTGTGTTTTTATCATTGAAACTTGTGCACTTTCTGGAAATTGTGGTCCAGTGGGAGGTCCTATCCATGACTGACAGCTATCTCTCCATTCACACTTATACAAAGACAGCTGTCAGTCACTGATAGGACCTCCCACTGAGCTAAATTACCAGTCAAGGATACAGTTATAAAACAGAGTTAAGCAGGGTTAGGTTATTAAAAAAAGAAAAAAAAAAAAAAACTACTGTTCAATGTTAGGAGTATGGCACATCAGTATACCTACCAAGACATCGCTACCCACCTAAGAGCTGATATCCGAAGCAAGGAGAGCACTTATTAAAGAAGCAGCCAAGATGCCCATGGTTATTCTGGAAGAGCTGCAGAGATCCACAGCTCAGGTGCAAGAATCTGTCCATGTGACAAAATGGTATACTCCGCAACTTGGCCTTTATGGTAGAGTGGTAAGAAGAAAGACATTTTTGAAAGCAATCCATATGAAGACCTATTTGCAGATTGCAAAAAAAGAAACATTGTGCATTTGAAAGAAGGTGCTTAGTCCGTTGAGACCAAAGCAAAACGGTATGCATGGTGGAAAACTAGCACTACACATCACCCTGAATACACCATCCCCACCCTCAAATCTTCAAAGTGGTGTGAGCATCATACTGTGGGGAGGCTTTTCTTCAGCAGAGACAGGGAAGCTGGTCAGAGTTGATGGGAAGATGGATGGAGCTAAATACAGAGCAATCCTGGAGTAAGAACTAGTGATGAGCGAGCAGCAAAAAGAGAATTTTGTTTACGTACCGTAAATTCTTTTTTCTTTAATCATCAATGGGAGACCCAGACAATGGGGTTTAGGGCACTGCCCTCCGGAGGTCACACTAGGTACTACAAGTTTGTAGACACCGCCTCCTCCGCTTATAAACCCCTACCGCAGGGAACATCCTCAGTTTGGTCTACAAGCTGCGAGGAGGAAATAAACCACACCCGAAACATCGGGAAGAATGCCGTACACAAAACGGTTCAACAACCCGGCAAACACTGTCTCAACAGAGAACAGAGCAAATGCAAAACATGCAAAGGAACAACTGGGTGGGTGCTGGGTCTCCCATTGATGATTAAAGAAAAAAGAATTTACGGTACGTAAACAAAATTCTCTTTTTTCTGGTCATCATAATGGGAGACCCAGACAATGGGGATGTCCTAAAGCAATACCCCAGGGCGGGAAGAGTTCCTCAACAAGACGGAAAACACATGGTTCCCTTTAAAGGTGGGCAACCGCCGCCTGGAGAACCCGCCTGCCCAAACTCGCATCCGCAGAGGCATGGGCATGCACCATATAGTGCTTAGAAAAAGTGTGCAGGCTGGACCAAGTGGCCGCCTGACACACCTGTAGAGCAGACGCTCTATGTCGCAAGGCCCAGGAGGCACCTACAGCTCTAGTAGAGTGTGCCTTCAAACCCACCGGGAGGGGCAAACCAGAAGACCGGTAAGCCTCCTGAATGGGAGCCTTGATCCATCTGGCCAAGGTCGACTTCGAAGCCGCGGACCCCTTACAGCGACCCATCGTGAGGACAAATAAGGAATCCGAACTCCTAAAGGAGGCGGTCCTGGACACATAAATGCGTACAGCCCTCACGAGATCCAGAGTATGGAGGTCGCGCTCAACCTGATGAACGGGAGCGGGGCAAAATGATGGGAGAACAATCTCCTGGTTTAGGTGAAACGTTGAAACCACCTTCGGCAAGAATTCTGGCCGTGGGCGCAACACCACCTTGTCTTGGTGAACCACCAGAAATGGTGACTTGCACGAAAGTGCAGCCAATTCTGAGACCCTTCTCAGGGACGTAATTGCCACCAGAAAGACCACTTTCTGGGACAGACGAGAGAGAGAGATGTCTCTCAGTGGCTCAAACGGCGGTTTCTGCAGAGCCGCCAAGACCATGTTGAGGTCCCAAGGGTCCAGAGGTCGCCTGTAAGGCGGAACCACCCGAGCTACCCCCTGCAGAAATTGGCGGACCTTCGGCAGGAGCGCCAAGCGCCTGTCAAACAGCACTGAAAGTGCTGATACTTGACCTTTCAGAGAGCCAAGGGATAATCCCAACTCCAACCCCGACTGTAGGAAAGCCAACAATGTCGGGATGGACAATGGCCACGGTGAGCGTCCACCAGAGGCACACCAGGAGAAAAAGATTTTCCACGTTCTGTGGTATATCTTCCTGGAGACAGGTTTCCTAGCCCTATTCATAGTGGCAACCACTGTAGGAGAGAATCCTCTGGACGTCAGCAGCCAGGCCTCAAGAGCCATGCAGTCAATCTGAGGGCCCTGGAATTGAGGTGGAAGAATGGGCCTTGCGCGAGTAGATCTGCGCGTTCTGGAAGAGCCCACCGGTGTCCGCCTGACAGTTGCCACAGGTCCGGGTACCAGGACCTCCTGGGCCAATCTGGAGCCACTAGAATGGCTACTCTGCATTCCATCCTGATTTTCCACAGGACCCTGGGAATCAGAGCCAGAGGCGGGAACACATATGGCAGCTGGAAGCTGGACCAACTCAGGATCAGGGCATCCGCCCCCAGAGACTGAGGATCCCACGATCTTGCCATGTATTGGGGCACCTGATGATTCAGCCGTGAGGCCATCAGATCCACGTCCGGAGTGCCCCATCTGCCGCAGATGTCCCGGAAGACGTCTGGATGAAGAGACCACTCTCCGGCGTCCATGCCCTGTCGGCTCAGGTAGTCGGCCTCCCAGTTCTCGACCCCTGGGATGTGAACTGCGGAGATCAGACAGCCGTTTTCCTCCACCCAGGCTAGAATGCGGTGGACTTCGGCGAGGGCCTGAGCACTTCTGGTCCCTCCCTGATGATTTATGTAGGCGACGGCCGTCGCATTGTCGGACTGCACCCGAATGGGGTGTCCTGACAGGAATTTCTGAAACGCCAGGAGCGCCAGATAGACCGCCTTGATCTCCAGCACGTTGATCTGCAATGCCGACTCCGACTGAGTCCAGAGGCCTTGAGCCCTGTGGTGCAAGAACACCGCACCCCAGCCCTTCAGACTGGCGTCTGTGGTCACCACTAACCATGACGGTTTTAGGAAGGACCGGCCTCGTGACAGGTGACGTGGCTGGAGCCACCACTGTAGGGAGTCCCTGGTCGGTTGTGACAGTGTCACCAGCCGATTCAGCGAGATCGTCCTCTTGTCCCATCTGTGAAGAATCTCCAGCTGGAGAGGACGGAGGCGAAACTGTGCGAACGGCACCGCCTCTATCGCCGCTACCATGCGTCCCATCAGTCTCATCAATACCCGTAGGGATGAGTGTGGTGACAGGAGGACTGCTTGTACTCCTGATTGGATCGCCATCTGTTTGACTCGTGGCAGAGACACCAGGGCTGAGGCTGTGTTGAAGTCCATGCCCAGATATGTCAAAGACTGGGTCGGAACTAGCGTTGACTTCTGAATATTGAGGAGCCAACCGAACTGTTCCAGAGACCGCATGGTCACATCCAGGCTCTCTTGACAGAGGTGTTCTGATGGCGCCCTGACCAGCAGGTCGTCTAAATAGGGAATGACGGCATGTCCCTGCATGTGCAGGAGAGCCATCATGGAAGCCATCACTTTTGTGAACACCCGCGGTGCCGAGGCTAGCCCGAATGGCAGTGCCACAAATTGGAAGTGTTCTTCCCCCACTGCGAATCGCAACCAGCGCTGATGAGCCGGTGCAATGGGTACGTGAAGGTAAGCGTCTCTGATATCTATGGACGCTAGGAAGTCCCCCTGTGACACAGCTGCGATCACGGAGCGCAGTGATTCCATACGGAACTTCCGAACCAACACGTGATGGTTGAACAACTTCAGGTCCAGTACTGGGCGGAAGGATCCGTCCTTCTTCGGGACGATAAAGAGGTTGGAGTAAAAACCCCTGAACCTCTCTCCGGAAGGTACCGGGACCACCACTCCGTCTCTGCGGAGACCCTCCAACACCTGGTAAAAAGCCTGAGCTTTTTCTGGTGACGGGACCGACCGATGGAATCGGGATATCGGTTTTGACGTCAGCTCTATCCTGTACCCTCGCGAGATCACGTCTCGAACCCACTGATCTTGAACGTGAAGCAGCCACTTGTCCTGAAAGCGAGACAAGCGGCCCCCCACCTATGGGGAGGCAGGATGAGAGAGCGAGTCATGTAGAGGCGGGTTTGGGGGTGGCAGCTGCCGCCCCCGCCGGTTTCTTTGGACGACTCTTAGAGCGCCACTGGGAAGCGGGCTTTCCCCCTCGGTCCGTGCGAGCGGACGGTGCTGATGACTGCGAGCTGGAACGAAAGGACCACTGTTTTGGGTTCCTTTTAACGGTATACCGTGGCTTAGGCTTATTCTGCGGTATCTTAGACTCAGCAGAATCCTTAATTAGCTTGTCCAGTTCGGTGCCAAAAAGCCTGTCACCAGCAAACGGAAGATTCTGCAAAATCTTCTTGGATGTGGCATCTGAGTCCCAAAGACGGAGCCACAACAACCTGCGGATCGCTATAGCATTGGCCGAAGCCACAGCTGAGCGAGTGGCAGTTTCCAGAGTCGCCGTCCTGGCGTAGTCCGCATAGGCCCTTGCCCTTTCGGTAAGTGCTAGGACCTCTGGACTGGATCTTGCCATGTCAGAGATACCATCCAAGCAGGTAGTAATCGCTTGTAAGGTCCAGACCGTGGCAAAATTAGGGGCAAATGAAGACCCCACAGCCTCATAGGAAGACTTGGCGAGCTGCTCGACCTGTCTATCAGTAGCATCCTTCAGTGAGGAGCTATCAGAGGCAGAGAAAAGGGAGCGTGCAGCAATCCTGGTCATGGAAGCGTCCACCTTCGGGGACTGCGACCACTCCTGAAGCACCTCCTGGGGGAAGGGGAAGCGATTGTCCTTGGTTTTACGGACATAACGCCGCCCAGGATGTAACCTGGGAGCTCTAACCACCCTTCCAAAATTAGTGTGGTCCATGAAGGAGCCACTTGGTCTAGCCTCCGGCCGCAGCCATTGATAGACCTCCTTCGGGTGCACCGTCACCTCCTCAGGGGGTGTCACGAGACGTAAGGTCTCGTTGATAGAGGACACCAGATCCTCCACCCCGTCTGGTGGTTCAGATACAGACACAGACCCGAAATTTGAACCCCCATCATCTTCCTCACCATCAGAGGAACGCTCCTCCTCAGAGAGAGCCTGGAGCTCGGGTGACTCCTCACGACGAGCTCGCTTAAGGGTCTCACAGCAGAAGAGGGAGACACCCGGGGGTAACTGGACGGAGTAGCTGGGCTATCCAGCCTCCTATTAAGTGCCTCCAGGGATTGCGACATGGAGGACAGCTGAGACAACAGATTTTCATTGATCTTATTCTGAGTCTCCCATGGCCCTGAGATCACCTGAACCTCGGGGTATAGCACCGGAGCTGCTGACTCAACAGTGCCAGCCCGGGCCTCTGGGCGTCCGCAGTTATTGCAGGACCCCTCCACCAGTGTTCCATTGCATGTAGCACAGGTAATGGTGGTCTCTGCCGCCCTAGCAGCACGCTTCCCGGCTGAGGACATCGCCACAGTAGGGGAAGATAAGCCAAAATGCAGACAACAAAACCGGGAGTCCCGGTGGCTTACCGACCGCAGTAAAGCGGTATGAGGAAGCGGTGCGTGTGTGTGACCTCCGCGACTGTTTCCGGTCTCCCCTCTTGGAGTGCAGGCGCACGCTGTATACAAATCCCAACCGGGAAGTGAGGGTAAAGATGGCCGCCGACAGTGAAACTGTGGGCGGCGCCGAAGACACGCGGGAAACACACACACACGCCCATCGATGACGTCACCGCACGGGCTGCTTCCCATCCTCCAAGCAGCCTCAGCATGAGGGAGCCGGAGCCCGCAGCGCGGGAAAAAGTGTAATAAGTTATACACAGGCTGCATGTACAAACAGACATTTGCAGCCCACGGCCTCAGCCCCTGTGACACACAGGGCGGTCAGCCAGGGTGACCCCAGCACAGGGTACACCCGCAGAACCGCGGACCCGAGGGTAACGCGCGGTCTGAGTGTCATGAAACACATGAAGTGCCAGACACTACCCCCAGGCACACAGGAGACACTGAGTGCCTCAGTGCCGGTCCGGTCTGTAAGCACCATTTAGGGAGGCCTCGGACGGGGGTTCAGCACCAGTCCGGAGTGTAAGCACCATTTAGGGAGGCCTCGGACTGGGCTGGCTCCAGTCCGGTCTGTAAGCACCATTTAGGGAGGCCTCGGACGGAGCGGAGCTGTGCAAGGCTCCCATCTCCCACTCTCCAGAGCCCCCCAGAGAGGGATGGAAAGGAGCGCAACAGCGTACCGGGAGAACACAAAGTGTCCAGGCTCTAGGCCCTCCGGTACCTCCACCAGCGTGTTCCACAAGGGTGAGCGGGGAGGCTGTCGCAGGTCCCGACTGGAACCTTTTTACCTTGTCTTCAGACGCCATCACGTAAGCTGTGAGAATGCAGTGAAGTGCAAGCAAAGCGTGATCCTCCGAGCACACTAAGTTTAAAACTGAGGATGTTCCCTGCGGTAGGGGTTTATAAGCGGAGGAGGCGGTGTCTACAAACTTGTAGTACCTAGTGTGACCTCCGGAGGGCAGTGCCCTAAACCCCATTGTCTGGGTCTCCCATTATGATGACCAGAAAAATATTCGTAATTGCTATATTCTTAATAAGTAGTTTTTAATACTCACGTACGTGTCTGAATAGCGAGTCCAATGTTAGTCAATTAGTGATAGCCTCCGGCCATAAGACGAGCATTTCCAGGACATATTTTTGACATTTACTGCATAAAACACCTTGCTGTGCCCACACCCACCAGAGAGACCTTAACATTCAATCTGATCTCACTGGGGTGGCAGCTCCCTTTGTGCACTGAAGGGAGTCGGCAATATGTACCAGATCATTCACGATCGACATATCACTCACAAGCACCAGTGTCACTCGCTGAGTAACGAATATCGTGAATACTGTACTATCCGTGCGAATAACGAATAGTAACGATCACACTCACTCATCACTGGTAAAAACCTGTTATGTCAAGGGCTCACACTGAGTATTCAGTGAGTGTTTTACCTCAGCATTTGTAAGCCAAAACCAGGAGTAAAACAACAAAAAAAAGTATAACAACAACATGTACACCACTTCTGCATTTTTTTACTTACATCTGGTTCTGGCTTAAAAATACTGAGGTAAAAAAAATACTCAACGTGTGTACGCAGCCTTAAAGGCTGCAAAAGACTTAAAGACGGGGTGTTGCAGGAAAATGACCTAAACATACAGTCAGACCTACAATGAAATGTATATTCATGTGTATGACTAGACCAGTCACAGTCCAGATCTAAATCCCATTGAGAATCTGTGGCAAGACTTGAAAATTGCACTTCACAGGCTGTCTCCATCCACACAAGAGCCATATTGCAAAGACGAATGGGCAAATATTTCAGCTTTCAGCAGGGGGGGTATAGTGCTAACGGAAATTTTTGTTGACCGGGGGGGTGGCGGTGTGCTATCGGAATGTTCGGACTGCAGCTCACTTACCATCTCCGGTGCCGACTGCTGCTGCATCGCCGCGCCGGCCGCAAAGTGCGGCCGGCCGGCCCACATTCCTGTGGGGGGGCGGCCCTGGATGTGGGCTATACCACCAGCCCAGGGGCACTTGCCCCCCTGCCACCTGGGCCAGTCTGCCCCTGAATACAAATGCACATTACAATTTTCAGATTTTTTTTTACCTTTTTTTTTTTAAAGGCCATGTATTATTTCCTTTACACATCATAAATACTTGCTACTTTGTGTTGCTACAACATAAATCCCAATGAAATGCACGTGGGTGTAATGTGAAAAAAATGGAGATGTTCATGGTGTTTGAATACTTTTTCAAGCACTGTATTATATACTTTTTCTATCATTTATAACTTTGCTTAGCTGTAATTTTTGTAGGCAGTTTAGAGTAGAAACTGTTTTTGAAGAGGTAATGACTGATGAGCTTAGGTAAATTGATCTACCGTATATACTTGTGTATAAGCCGACCCGTGTATAAGCCGACCCCCCTACTTTTGCCCCCAAAACCTGGGAAAATCTATTGACTCGTGTATAAGCCGAGGGTGGACCCTAGCACAAGTATACAGCCCCCAGCAGTGTGGTATACAGCAGTCCCAGAGGTAGATACAGCAGCCCCAGTGGTAGTATACACGCAGCCCCAGTAGTATATACAGCCTCAGTGGTATATACAGCCCCAGTGGTAGTATACAGCAGCCCCAGTGGTAGTATACACGCAGCCCCAGTAGTATATACAGCCCAGTGGTATATACAGCCCCAGTGGTAGTATACAGCAGCCCCAGTGGTAGTATATATAGCCCCAGTGGTAGTATACAGGACCCCAGCAATATATACAGCCCCAGTGGTATATACAGCCCAGTGGTAGTATATACAGCCCCAGTGGTAGTAGATTGCAGCCCAGCGTAGTATACAGGGCCCCAGCAGTATATACAGCCCCAGTGGTATATACAGCCCCAGTGGTAGTATATACAGCCCCAGTGGTAGTAGATTGCAGCCCCAGCGGTAGTATACAGGGCCCAGCAGTATATACAGCCCCAGTGGTATATACAGCCCCAGTGGTAGTATATACAGCCCCAGTGGTAGTAGATTGCAGCCCCAGCGGTAGTATACAGGGCCCCAGCAGTATATACAGCCCCAGTGGTATATACAGCCCAGTGGTAGTATATACAGCCCCAGTGGTAGTATATACAGCCCCAGTGGTAGTAGATTGCAGCCCCAGCGGTAGTATACAGGGCCCCAGCAGTATATACAGCCCCAGTGGTATATACAGCCCCAGTGGTAGTATATACAGCCCCAGTGGTAGTAGATTGCAGCCCAGCGGTAGTATACAGGGCCCAGCAGTATATACAGCCCCAGTGGTATATACAGCCCCAGTGGTAGTATATACAGGCCCAGTGGTAGTAGATTGCAGCCCAGCGTAGTATACAGGGCCCCAGCAGTATATACAGCCCCAGTGGTATATACAGCCCCAATGGTAGTATATACAGCCCCAGTGGTAATAGATTGCAGCCCCAGCGGTAGTATACAGGGCCCCAGCAGTATATAGCAGCCCCAGCGGTAGTATACAGGGCCCCAGTAATCCAGGGCTCCCCCAGCGTCTCTCCGGTCACCAGAAAAGCAAACTATACTTATCAGTGTCCGCTGTCCGCGCCCGCTCGCCTCTGCCGTCTGCGATCCTCCATCTTCATGCGGCGTCTTCCGGGTTCCTGTGCTCGTCGCAGGGAATGACGTCATTCCCTGCGACGAGCACAGGAAACCGGAAGACGCCGCAAGAAGATGGAGGATCGCAGACGGCAGAGGCGAGCGGGCGCGGACAGCGGACACTGATAAGTATAGTTTGCTTTTCAGGTGACCGGAGAGACGCTGGGGGGGCCCTGGATTACTGGGGATGCGGGGGCTGCTGTATACCGATGTATACATTGGTATGTACCGATGTATACATCGGTATACAGCACTGACTCGCGTATAAGCCGAGGGGGGTACTTTTCAGCCCAATTTTTGGGCTGAAAAACTCGGCTTATACGCGAGTATATACGGTAATTGTAATCTAAGATCTTAGAATTCTTCATTACATATATTAAAGCATTAATCCAAGACAGCAGGTTATCCCCTATCTGCAGAGGACACATACCTGGGGCCAGACAACTGGACCCTAGTGCTCCCTGAGAAGCTTTGTAGAGTCCATCTTGAATGGAATATTGGGGTTCCAATCATTTTATATGACATAGGAATCAGATCTTACGTTTCCCAGACACCTAATTGTGCCGTAAATTCATGTCCTATCTTATAAAATGCTGGCATGGTTCTAAAATACGCCACCACTGTATGATGGGTGAGGTTCCCTCTCTTATTCCCAGTCACTCAGTTATGAAGGTAACAGCAGCCAGCAAGTTAATAAATGTCTGCATTTCAAATGAGTGAGAATAGCAAATCGGATGTATTTACCCCAATATGTGAAAATAAAGGTGCCGCACAATTATGTCAGAAACTCCACACAGAGGCAAATTAAGGGTTGATAGTTATCTATTATTTCAAGAAGAGTATTAAGGAATAGAAAATGTATCAGACAATGAAAAAAAATACATACATGATGTAAATAGGCACTAATAACCATTGGAACTAATTCATCGTAGGACTATTCAACATATAATACACAAATCACACAATATATTTAATATAGTAAATACTGTAAATAAAGTAAATTTGTGTAAGATATACTCAGAATAAAACACAAAGGAATGCAGCGTGTGCAAGGGAAAAACAGAGAGAAAAAATCAAGACAAAACAAGAGGAATGGATTAATCTAGAAAGAAGGAGTGAATGACTCAAGATTTGCAGCTAGGAAACTGGGCCTGGAACAAGCAATAATAGTGCACTTATAGGTCGTTCCAAACCAAAAGAGGAAATAAGAGGAAAAAGACATCTTAAAAGTCCAGTTGAGAAACAACCTGGTCATATGTTGTGAAAGGCACATAACTGTTACATAAGGCCAATATGGTTTTATAGAAAACATCCCCATAACCCTGACGAGTCTTCATCTTTGTAAGACAGGCACATATTGATTCTTCTAAGTCTAAGAAAATAATGGATCAGAAGGGCTGTTGTATGGAGTGATATTGAAGAGCAGTTTGGAGACCTAAAGTGATTGTTCCCTTTCAGTAAATGATGGTTTCTTTATAACAACCTGCAGCCGAGGACAAACCGTGCAGTGCTCTGCGAGTCTCCCAGTGTCAGGCATTGGCCGCGACGCTGACATCACATGGACGTTACGGCAGCCAATCAGTGAGCTCGGCAGTTTTGAAAGGAGCACTCTGTCAGTGCCACATCCAATGTCTGATACCAGGAGCTCGGACGCAGCATTGCCAGTAAATCTGGGGAATGAAAGAACAGTGTAGTTTGTTTTTATATAATAACTTGCAGCGAGCACATTCATTTACTGAAAGGGGAAAAACTCCTTTAAGACTCTCCCCAATATAAGTTATATAGATGGGATGGATTTGTTAGTGTTTTGCAAAGTAAACTATCTTCCTGTTTAGTAGCACTTTCTGTAGCAAACTATCATATATTGCAACATACATTCTACAGCATTTTATGCACTGCTCCCTTACGTAACCATATATAGGTTTAGGCTGCTTTCACATCAGCGTTTCTCAGCAGATCTGGCAGTTTTGCCTGATTTGCCGGATGCCTGAACACTTGTGGCAAGACTGCAATCAGACTAATGCTTTCCCTAGGAGACTTGCATACATGTGCGGCACTTACGGTTTTGCCGCTATCCAGGCAATCCGGCACTGCGGCAACAGACGAAACACACTTTAGCAGCATTTTTTTTGACTCGCTGCAAGTGCAAAACCTTAAGTGCCCCACATGTCCGTAAGTCCCATAGGGAAGGCATTAAGGTGAACACAGTCTTGCCGCAAGTGTTACGGCTACTGGCAGATGCGGCAAAACTGCCGGATCTGCCGAGAAACACAGATGTGAAAGCAGCATTACTTTAGTTTCATAAAATATTGATATTTAACACTAGGAAAACAGAAAATTCAGGTTTGCTGGGATACTAAGCGATCCTGCACTCTCAGAAAACACCACAGGTAATCACTGAAAAATATTTGTGGCTCTAATGTTTAGGTCATGGCTCAGACAGGCAATATTCTTATAAATGTGTCAGTACCAAGGTGGAGGCACAAGTCAACCAAGACTACTGCTGTAGGGAACAGAGGAGAGACGGCCTGTGACATGACTATTGATCCTTTGGAAATCTAAAGCAGAAATTACAAATATGTATCCCTTGGAAAGTGGTTTAGCTTTATCTTTAGTGTAAGACTGGTTAAACTAACCCCATTAAATAATCACTGCCCCATTAGCATTAAGGGAAGAATATGGGAAGTTATGATGACCCTGACCACGATCAGTCAAGAATTAAAAGGCAACTATGAAAATTTGGAGTGTTCAGTATCACACAAGGATATAACTTCAATTCTACATGTGATGATCACAGTAAGGTGTTAAGAGGATTGCCATGATGAAAAAGGTAGTTTTTTTTAATCAAAGCTGCATTATTCTTGTTCATGAGCATGTTCTTGTTATTTGCAGATTATCTCTAGTATAAAAACACAGGCTTTTGACTTTTAGTGGATAACCCTTGACATTCTCAAACACAAAATATCTGTTTCTGGTCAAAAAGATTAAGGGGTTTATATGAGATTAGGGAAAAACATCAGGTAATGCAGAGACTCCATTTACAGTGCATAAAGTGGTACTGACAATAGGAGATGACAAAAAAAAATATCTACAACTCCATCAAGAGCGTCAAATTATCCCTAATATTACATAAAAAGACAATGTCATCATAATTTCAAGATACCGCCTGTCTTAGCAATAGACGTGATGCTCTAGACCATTCTGGTACAATGCATTGATGCATGTAATGAGTGGGAGCACAACTAGTGGCTGGAGTGGGCAGTGCAGGCTGGTGATAGCATTTTGTAGCTTGTAGAGGTCCTGATCTCCAGTGGCAGGCCAGGGGAGGAGCATTGGGTCATACATTTACATTTGTAATAGACTGCAATTAATGTATTTTTATAAATGGGACAATGACTGTCCAGTTTAAAAGGGAAACTGTCACTGCCACCTATTCTGATAGCAGAATATGTATGGCCTGAGACCCAGATTCCAGTGATGTGTCACATACTGGACTGCTTGCTTCAGTTTTGACAAAACAGTGATTTCTATCATCAGGAGATTATCACTAGTTGACTAGTAAATTTGCTGCC
Source organism: Allobates femoralis (assembly GCA_033576535.1). Classification (NCBI taxonomy): domain Eukaryota; kingdom Metazoa; phylum Chordata; class Amphibia; order Anura; family Aromobatidae; genus Allobates; species Allobates femoralis. The sequence continues at coordinate 177,959,861 of JARQOC010000003.1, forward strand.
ATGTAGTCCTTCATGTTCATGAGCTTTGAATAATTCTGCTTCTACCATTGATTGGCATCTTATTTTTCTGCCTATGCACAATGTACACAGAAAGTTGCCAATCAGTGGTGTGGGCAGGGCTATACTGTGCTTCACATTCTGAGATCAGGTAGATCTGCAGAAGATAAATAAGTGATTTTATCAAAATGTTAACAGGCAGCCCAGGAAGTTATAACATTGCTGGAATCAGGGTCTCTGTTTCCAAGATCTCAGGTGCTCTCAGATGGTAACATGGCTCACATAACTCTATTTAGGAGACCTATAACAGATTTACAACATGGAAGGAATGTAAACAATCCTTGACTCATAAAAAGAAAAGGAACATATACTTTTCTGCACGGCCGGTAACATTGCAGCGTTTCAAAGGGGCAGGTCAATATCTCAAAAACAGATGGCGTCAGACATACGCAGTTGACTATTCTCTTCATTACAATATATTCCATACAGATTTGGAATTCATTTTATGCTATATACATACGGTTAGTAGAATAATCTAAGAAGCCTGAACTGTTATGCTCTATACAGACTTTACATAGGTTAAAAGGTTTACTTTGTCATACATCAGTAATTCTCTCGAAAACAATTTTTATATTAAAGTGACTCTTCTGAAGATGATTAATAGAGGTAAATATAAAATCAGCATAGATCAATACAAATAATGAGAAACACTCCTTAGAAGTGCTACATTCACCCCTCGGTTGAAATACAGACCTTTATATCATGGCTCTTTGTGGTCAGTACAAGTCTCACTTTGTTAAGATCATGCGACTCGTGTGTATCTTTTTCTTCAGACATTATTTAGAAATAGTTAGGTTTCCTTGAGACAAAAAAATATCACTTCAAATTGCAAAAAATCCCATTAGGGTGCAATTAGAAAAACGTATGCGCAGTCCTATGTAAATGATGATACTTTGCGTTTTTTCCCGGAATGCAGATGCAAATTGAGGAAAAAACATTATGGTACGTATTCCCAATCTAACAGTGCAAAAATACATTTCTATTTTATTCTAGCAGAAGAGCCTTCTGTCCCCATACAGGAAGAAACAAGTTACAGAATAGACATTTACAGAAAGTCTTGTTTCACCATTAACAATCTGAGTATTAAAAATTGACATTGGTCTGTGTATAGAAATCATTAACATAATTGTTTAATCCCATCCCCTTCTCATCAAATTGGTCCTGATCAGAGATTGCCTGCGGTTTCTGCTTCATTACTGCTCTTCCAGCCAGGATGGGGCGTCCACTCCCGGGGTTTTCAATTTAACATGGAATTGCTTCAAAGTTTGTTCAAGCTGCTTCTGGTTTCCGGCAAAGTAGGCAGCAATTGCATTGTGGAATAAGACAAGCTGGTTGTGAAGAACTTTAACCTAAAAAGAACAGAACAATATGTGTGAGTTGGTATCGGGGATAAAAAGCCATTTTGTCATTTAAAAAATAAAGAAAAAAACAACACTATGATTTAGAAATGACAAATTAAACAAGAAATTCAGAGAATCTCCTGGTAAAATAGTAAAAAGTTTAGATTATTTAAAAACAAATGTGTTACATTAGTGCAATTCTTCCCCAATACTGTGCTGCACCTAGGATCTGCTGGTCACTAGTCTAGGAAAGCCCTGCCATATGTAATATCACATCGGTTGTCACTCATTTCCATTGGCATTGGCAAGCCGCACCTCGGCCTCTAGCGTCCAGGACTTCCAGAAAATGGTCGCGGAGGCGGATCATGCCCAGATCGAGATCCGCGGCCATCCACTATCATGACACCCCTGCACCTCCGGTCCTGCATCTTTGCCCCCATCCTCCGTGGACCCTGCAAGCCTAGCTCCTGCACCTCCGCTCCACCACTGCAACCCCCCCTCGGTAAGCTTAAAAAAAAAACTAAAAAACAAACAAACACAGGTTTCGGATTATAAAACACACCCCACATTTTCCCCCCAGTTTGAAGTTTTATAATCTGAAAAATACGATATGTAATGTGTGAATTGGGAATTTTTAATTTGCAAATAGCACTTGCACTTCCAGGTGATTTTCTGTTTTCTGACTGTAGCAGGCAAATGAATGGATAAGATCTACATTGTGATCGAGTTTGTATAATTACAAAATAAAAGCTTCTTCTAAAGGCCGGGTTACACATTACTGATGTTCCAGCGACCCGACCAACGATCGGGATCGCTGTAACATCGGTATTTGATCGCTGGTGAGATGCCACACAGGCATACTCACCAGCGATCACCCAGCGATGCACCCAACGGTTGCTTGGGTCGTTCAGGGTCTTAGGCGCAGACTGGGGATCGCTGGTCGTTGCCCCTGTCACAAATGCCGATGCATGGATGACAGCGACAGACCAGTGACCGAAAAATTGTCCTGGCCATTCCGCAGTGACATCGCTTACCGAGGTCACTGCAACGTCACAAAACCTGTGACGTTGCAGCGATATTGTTAACGATATTGCTATGTGTAACGGGGCCTTAAGAAAGCTAAAAATCTGCAATTACAATAAATGACTATGTCTGGAATCACACATGCAGTTTCCAATGGCGGCTTTAGCTGAAAAATTGAAGATCAAGCAGGGTTCTTTAAATTCCCTGTTCCTTTTAAATCTGTATCTAGCTTTAGCTAGAAAAAAGTCCATCAAAACTGAACCAAAAATTGTAAGGGTGCGTGCACACGATCAGTATACGCAGCTTTTGGACGCAGCATCTTGCCACTGTGTCCAAAACACTGCGTAGTACAGTACTAGCATAGTGGATGGGATTCCAAGAAATCCCATCCTCACTATGCTTAACCCGCCCACAGCGTGTTTGGAGCTGCGGTGCAGGTTGCCCGCAGTCTGATCCTCCGCAGCATGTTATTTTATGCTGCGGAATCAGAAGCGGCTCCATCTGGTGACTGCAGGGAGAACCCGCCCTGCACCCGCCGCACACGGTGAGTACAGGGCGGCTGCGGTCTCCCTGCAGCCTCCCGCGGATTCACTCAGGTCCGGAGGAGCTGCGTCCTCCGGATCATGAGCACATTGCCTGACAAAAATGGCTTGTCTGATTTCAGTCTTTATTCACACTACTATGCAATGTCTAGCCTATACATTTAATTGCAAATTTTTTCCTACAAGGGTGGTTTGTGTGTGACATATGCAACAGTATGCCATACAGAAGTGTACAATCTACATAATTACCATGTGGCGTCTGTCTTCAACTTCGATTCCAATGCCCCCCTATCACGCACCGGCGGCAGCCATATTTGCACACCCAAGTGATTGGTGTCCAAATATGGAACCTGCTGGCAGTAATGGCTTATTGCACAGTTCCCCCAGTGGTGACAATGACACCCGAAACCGCCGCCGTACACACCATCGAATGAGTAACTGCGCTTTTGCGTACCCAGCGCACGCAGATGCAATTACTCAACTCCTCCCCATCTTTGGATGCCTGGCAGGGCAGAGAGAGTGCACACTTTCTCTGCCCCACCCCTTGTGCTCTCCCTCTGCCTTGCCAGGTGTCTGTCCTAAGATTTATTATTATTATTTACATACCACCATTAGGTTCCATGGCGCTTTACATGAGGAAAGGGCAGACGAAGACAAGTACAATTAATGTGGACAATCAGGTCATACATGTACAAGAGGGGAGAGAATCCTGTCCGCGAGGGCTCACAGTCTATGAAGATGGCAACAAACTGAGTAACTGCACACTAGGTATAGGGATATGGGGAAGAGAGAGTTTGCCACCGGGGGCAGAGTTTGCGCAAGGGAAGAGGGAGGCAGAGAAAGTTTGTGCACAGGGGGCATCAAAAGCACACATGGGGGGGGAAGCAGGGAGAGCGCACGGGGTGCAGGGATAGCGCACGGGGGACAGGTAGAATGCACGAGGGCAGGGAGAACGCACAGGGGGGGCAGAGAACACATGGGGGGCAGGGAGAAGAACGGGATGTACAGTGAGCTATAACAAGGGATACTGAGGTAAAAAAAATCTCAAATACTCAATGTGTGCATGTGGCCCAACAGTCCTGCGACAGATGCCTTTATTGGTCAGTGTCCTTCCACCAAAGACAACATCTGAAAGGAGTTTGTATGTTCTCCCGTGTTTGCGTGGGTTTCCTCCGGGCACTCCGGTTTCCTCCCATATTGCAAAGACATACTGATAGGATATTTAGATTGTGAGCCCCATGAGGGACAGCATTGCTGATGTATGTAAAGTGCTATGGAATTAATAGCGCTATATAAATGAATAAATATTCTATTATTATTCTGATGGTGGGCTCAATCCCTAATGTAAGAGGCTTGTAGTTGCTGGGAGATTGCTTTAGAGTTAGCTTATGACCTTGTGGACTGTTATACACCTTTCTTTTGGAGTGATCTTTGTTCATTGAGAACTCCTGGAAAAAGTAATATTGGTCTTGAAATTCCTCCATTTGACTGTAGGTTGGTAGAGTCCAAACTTTAGAGATGGTTTCCAAACTTTTTCCAGCCTGGTGAGCATCAACAGCTCTTCTGATGTTCTTAAAGGGATCCTGTCACCCCCAAAACACCTGTAAACCTATTAAAAGCTGTCCCTACAGCATAGTAACACTTTCCCTACACTCCTTTTATCTCCTAAATGCAGCAAGTGACATTGAAGAAAAACGTTATAATAGTACCTCATTAGTGATGATAATGAGTGACTATGCTATTCATAGTCACTCATCCTGGCTGCCCCTCTTCTTCATATCACGCCTGAATAGGCGTGATCTTCCTCATGGATTCAAATTGCCGCCTCCCTGCGCGCCTCCGATCTCTCCCATTGCGTGCGGGCTTCAGTGTGGGGCTCTATGACGCGATCCGCGTCATACCCGGCGCCGGGTGACGTATTTACACCGGCGCCGCGCTGTCAGCTTCAAAATGCGTACTGCGCATGCGCACGGGCACGCAATGGGAGAGATCGGAGGCGCGCAGGGAGGCGGCAATTTGAATCCATGAGGAAGATCACGCCTATTCAGGCGTGAAATGAAGAAGAGGGGCAGCCTGGATGAGTGACTATGAATAGCATAGTCACTCATTATCATCACTAATGAGGTACTATTATAACGTTTTTCTTCAATGTCACTTGCTGCATTTAGGAGGTAAAAGGAGTGTAGGGAAAGTGTTACTATGCTGTAGGGACAGCTTTTAATAGGTTTACAGGTGTTTTGGGGGTGACAGGATCCCTTTAAATCTCCTTTTTTTCATGCCAAGATACACTTACACATACATATACATATATCTAATATATAAAGCTGAATGTGTGTATGTATGTGTGTGTGTATGTGTGTATATCCGGGATTGGCATCTACACAGTCGCAATTACAGCCACAAAATTTTGCACAGTCATACGTCTCGACCCCGGGAGCGTCATAGGCTATGTTGTGAGGCGAAATTTTAACCCTGCGCGTTCCAGTTCACCAAACAATTTTGGCCCTATCTACATAATGTGGAAAAAGTGAATGGAAAAATATTGGAGGAAAATCGACAGCTGTCAGCTATAGAGACAAAATTTTGCACAGTCCTACGTCTGGACCCTGGGAGCGTCATAGGCTATGTTGTGAGGCGAAATTTTAACCCTGCGCATTCCAATTCACCATACAATTTTGCCCCTATCTACATAATGGGGAAAAAGGGAAAGGAAACGTGTGGGAGGAAAATCGACAGCTGTCAGCTATAGAGACAAAATTTTGCACAGTCCTACGTCTGGACCCTGTGAGCGTCACAGGCTAGGTTGTGAGGCGACATTTTAACCCCGCGCATTCCAATTCACCAAACAATTTTGCCCCTATCTACATAATGGGGAAAAAGTGACAGTTACCAGTTGACACTTGTGAATGAGAGGGGCTTAATGATAGCGCCAAAGACTAACAGCACATACCAGCATATTGTCACTAAGGTGGGGCCCCAACATGAGATATTCACCACACACGGGGACATGTATACACAACACACGCACACGGAGTAACATAAAGTGTATAGTCGCTAAGGTGCAGCCCCAACATTGGATACTCACCACGCACCCGAACAAACACACACACACACCACAAAGAGACACACACAACACAGAGACACACACCCCCCCCCCCCCAAGGCAACACACACACACTCTATAGCGACACATGCACTCACTCCACAGGGACACACACACACACCACAATGAGACACACATGACACAGACACACACACACCACACAGACCCCCCCACACAGGGACACACACACATAGCCACCCTATAGGGACACATGCACTCACCCCACAGGGACACACACACCACAAAGAGACACACACACACACCACACAGACCCCCCACAGGGACACACACACATACACACCCTATAGGGACACATGCACTCACCCCTCAGGGACACACACACACCACACAGAGACACACACCACACAGAGACACACACCACACAGAGACACACACCACACAGAGACACACACAACACAGAGACACACACACCCCACACAGACCCCCCACCCCACAGAGACACACACACATACACACCCTATAGGGACACATGCACTCACCCCACAGGGACACACACCACAAAGACACACACAACACAGATACACACACACCACACAGACCCCCCCACAGGGACACATGCACTCACCCCACAGGGACACACACACACCACAAAGAGACACACACAACAGAGACACACACCACACATACCCCCCCCCCACAGGGACACATACACACACCCCAGGGGGACACACACACCACACAGACCCCCCACAGGGACACACCACACATACACACCCTATAGGGACACATGCACTCACCCCTCAGGGACACACACCACAAAGAGACACACACACAACACAGATACACACACACACCACACAGACCCCCCCACAGGGACACACACACATACACACCCTATAGGGACACATGCACTCACCCCACAGGGACACACACACACCACAAAGAGACACACACAACAGAGACACACACCACACAGACCCCCCCACAGGGACACACACATACACACCCCAGGGACACACACACCACACAGACACAGATGTGCACAAATCACCTCATACAACTCGCCTCATACGTGTGCTATCTTTATTTTCCAAACATAAACATCTGATTACAAACAGCCAATGTGCAACACATGTGCCATATAGGGAATTAAGGCAGATGTCAGTCACATGAGCTGGGGGAGGGTTTACTGTTTGCTGGAGATTTATTAGGCTGCCTATAGCAATCAATCACAGTTCAGCTTCTATTTTCCTACAGGTCATTAATATGACATATTCAAATTCTATTTTGTTATAGCTAACAGCAGTTATTTATTAACCTGGGCGTAGCCGGGTACTACAGCTAGTATATATATACATACAGTGTATATGTATATATATATATATATATATATATATATATATATATATATAGTAGAAAAAAATTCCTTGCAGCACACAGCATTTCTATATATATATATATATATATATATATATATATATATATATATATATATCACTATTAACATGGGGCAAGCATCTATCATATACAATTCCATGATCTCCATAACCAATGGTTTAGAAGTTGTGCTTACCAGAATACTCCCAATGTTAGGGCAAACAGTTAAGGCCCCGTCACACACATCAATGTCGTCAGCGATCTGATCACTGGCGACATTGGCGGCTGATCGCTGGTGAGCTGTCACACACAGGCAGACTCACCAACGATCACTGGACCACCGACATTGTGGAAATGATTTAAATATAGTTTCCACGATGTCTGCAGGCTGGTAGCCATGGTAAACTGCGGATAACTAGGCAGCACGCGCTGCCTAGATACCCGATGTATGCCTTGGTTACCAGCCTTCTCCGCTCACCGGCTGGTATCCAAGGTACCCAGCGGGTAACTAGGGTCCCTAGTCCAAAAACGGTCCAGTCCGAAAACCTGGCGACCATCAACAAGCGATTTATCGCTGGTTGATGCGCCCTGTCACACGCGTCAATATCGCTGCAACGTCACGTGCAGCAGCGATATTGCACGCGATATTGACGCATGTGACGGTCCCTTAAAAGGATTGTTCACTATCAATCAGATACAGGATATCTTTGCAGGATTTTAGAGGTCCCTCAATCAGATTCCTTCTGATGCCAAACAAAGGCAGGGGTTCCTTTATGTGCTATACTGGGAGGACACTCGAAACTTAGCAGGGCTTTTCAACCAGGTCAAGTACTGCACCTGGTTCACATGGTGCATGTGGCTGAGTCCCTTATCACCATACTTTTTACTTGCTATATTCAGTGCTTCTGCATTACTCACCATTTCCTTCCTACATTTTGCAGAGCCCCTTGACTGTACCCCTTCAACGTGCTATACTTTACAAAGCCCATTCACTTGACACACTTTGCTCTACCAGCAAGAACCAAGACCCTGCTGAGAGCTCTGCTAATCACCTCCAGGTTTTCTCAAGTATCTTCAATGCAGGAAACTTTATCACTGAGTGAAAACTACTTCTTATATATCATAGCAGTATGAGTAACAACCCACCTAGTGTTAAGTAGCAACGAGAAAAGAGGAAAGGAAGACAGCAAAATACATAAATTCACTTCCGTTGACAAGTGGATGAAAAGAAATCTTTACTTAAGGAACAAGAGGCCTTCTCAATGGCGTACAGTGGGATTAAAAGCTTCTGCTACCCAGAATAAATTGAAGCCCTTTGTCTCTCATTACAAATCTTGCTCTGGGGTCTAAATATAATTTGTAATAAGTTTATATAATCAGCTTTCAGCAAACAGCAAAGGCAAACAACACTTTCCCAGAATTTAATTAGACTGCTCAAGGCAACCATGTTTAACTACTAAGCTGCTCAGAAAGTTCACTGTGGCCTCAAACAGCAAAGTCCCTCTAAAGTAATAGCCATCAAGCAGCAGAAGAATGCTTTGTTCTGTGCCAATATGTGCCCAGTCCTTTGTGAGACCCGAGCAGCATGATGTCACCTCCTCACTACCAGCTACTTAAAAGGTCTCTCCGTTGATAAGCTGGCAACAAGGAGAAAAAATGAAAACCTTGCATCCTGAAGATAACAGACCTTGATAAAATTCATTACATTACAGTATTTATAAACCATTTACATATTCTACATGAATATATACCAAATATATTACAGTAATAGGAATAAAACTGCAGGAAAAGATCTAATGAAAGCAAAAAGGTGTCATGGATACCCTCACATGGCTCAGAGCTAAAAATCTACAGAAAATAAGAATACAGCCAGGGCTGCGGAGTCTGTGTCAATTTAGGTGGAGTCGAAGTTGAATTCAGGGAAATTAAGGAGCGGAAGTTGGAGTCGGAGGTTTGGCTTACCGACTGCACACCTGGGCTGTAGGGTTGGAGTCTGTTTTGGTGGAGTCAGATTCAGGGATATTGAGGTGTTGGAGGTTTGGCTTGCTGACTTCACAGCCCTGATGAAGGCCCTAGAAAATCAGCAGCACAGTACAAAGCAATCATAAATGCAATCTCTATTTTACTTATGAGGCTACAAATGGCCATTGTTACACTGACCTGTCTGTAGATGGCCCGAAAGCATTTTTACAGGAAGGTAACAATATGAGTGCAAAAGCAGAGATGGCTGTGCATCGCTGCAGATGCTTGTTTGGCCTTCTTTTAGGTTGGCTTCACACCGGCGGACATGTCGCGTTCCTGGTGCAGACGAGAATGTGTGATTTGTGCGCATACATCCGCATGCGTACAAATCGTACAGTGCAGTGAATGGGTGCGCACAGGGTGCGCACGCCAATCTGCACCAAAGAGCAGGCACACGTGTCCCCATGTTAAACATAGGGACTTGCGGTGCCTGTGCTCAGCCTGCGGATCCCCTCCGCAGGACGCTGTAGAGGGAACCGCAAGTGTGAAGCCAGCCTTATATGGCATTCTGGCTTTCATTTTACAGATATCAGAAATGTTATATTTAGGATTTCCCTCTTTAGGGTGTTTTCAGATCTAACTTTATTTTTTTGCAAAAAAACATTATAAAAAGGTTTCTTTCTGGCATTTTTTCGTGTAAAAACGTTGTGGGGAAATGTTGGCTTTGAGCAAATATGAATACATGAAATACATTATGTCTTGGGGTGCTATTTCTTTGGATCCCCGATTTTTAATTTTGTCACAAAAGGGAAAATACTCTAGGCATGGCACTTTTTTCTTGTATTTTCGCATAGGCTTCTCTATAGGTACAAAAAAGTATAACATGCAAACAGATAATGTTATATGAAAAAAATAAAAAGGAAAAAAATGGAATTTATGACTATTCCCCAATGCCAGTGCATTCAGTATCTGACCTTATGGCTGTTTTTGGTGATGGTGTAGTTCCCAAGTTAGTTAGAAAAAAACAAAAACCCCTGCGTGAGCAAAGATGAACTCACACAAGGAATAGCTAAAGTAATTGTGGTGACTTTATAAAAAGAATAAAAAATCATGAAACACACTGTGGGCATTCCATATTGGTTCATCATCTTATAGTTTACAGAGAATGCCAAATGTTCATTAGACCATTGTATGCAAACCCAAACAGACAGTACTACACACATGAATAGAAAAAATGAGCAAAAGGATAACAGACTGTGAGCCCTCGTGGACAGGGTCCTCTGCCCTACAGTACCTGTACAATTTCATTGTCGTCATTTTACGCTCTTGTCCTCGTCTACCCTTACACATGTAAAGCGCCATGGAACCGAATGGCGCTATGTAAATAAATAATAACATTTATATAAGACATATAAAAAAGTTGTATGTGAAGAGGCAATCATATTACTCAACGTACAGCCGACTAACTGTACAAGAAGAAAAGATAATCCCTTCGATTAGTAACAATCACACTCCATTAGTAATTATTTGGCATTTCTTCCTAGCACAATATACACCTATGTAAATACAGTAACGAGATAAATCCTCACACAAGAGATTATACACATCATTACGAGAGAGGCGTGGGGATGGATTAAAGCCTACAATCACTTGTACTTCGCCAGTAAATATAACGTCATATTAAAAGGGTTGCTAGGAACCTCAGCACACAACAAGTAAAATGCAGTAATAAATTACCCCAGGGCCATTCTCCTGACTGCTACAGACATAGGGGGGCAAAGTGACCAATGGATACACAACGCTAATGACGCTACATCAGACCGGGTGTCCAAATCATTTCCTACACAATATAAATGTATTAGGTTTCCATACATATTAGGGTGGTGCTCAAAGAAAATAAACTGGTGGTGATGACTCCATGCCAGACTCTGGAAAAAGATCAATTTTATTAACCCCCCTTCCCAACAAACAAAGAAAAAAATTGACATATGCCGTGCACAACAACTAATGGTTATTATAATCAAACTGTCATAAGAGCTATTCTTAGGGTGCTTTCACACTGGCGTTTTTATGAAAATGTTGCAGATCCGGACAAAAAAAAAAAAAAAAACCGCATCTGCCGCATTTTCCGCCTAACGGCTGCACTTGCGGCACGCCCCATGCATTGTCTATGGGGCTTGTGGTAAGTGTGCGGCAAGTACGATTCCGGACGCAAAAAAAAAAAAAATGCTGCTTACCGTGGCCGCACCTGTCGCACACTTACCGCAAGCCCCATACACAATTGCATGGGGCTTGCCGCAAGTGTGGCCATTAGGCGGGACCCTCGGCAGATGAGTTTTTCTTGTTCGGATCCGGACAAAAAAAGCAAGTGTGAAAGGGGCCTTAAAGATGTGGCTGATTTGGGGTTTCAGGAAACAGATACTTTGTTCCAAATTATGTTTGTTGCTGGATTCTGAAAGCAATCATTTTTTCCCTGTAGACATGTGACTTGGTGTTTTTTATTAGACGAGGCATATTTTTGTAATGATACCGGTTTGGTTAACACAAAGCAAAACTGGACAACCCTCTCTTGAAACAAAACAAGAAAAACCAAAACCCTGAAAGTCCACCATTGTTTTAAATGTTGACACTAGATGGAAGCAAATTTGAGTTTTTCACAATAAAGACACGTTTTATATAACAACGTTTTGCATTGCCATTCTTGTGTAGTTCATATTGGGTATGTTACACTCACTGAAAAAGCCTTATTCATTTTTTTAAGGGTTTAATAAACCTTCTATGAGCATGTGTGATTAAAAGTCTAATACTTAATACCGTATATACTCGTGTATAAGCCGACCCGTGTATAAGCCGACCCCCCTACTTTTGCCCCAAAAACTGGGAAAACTTATTGACTCGCGTATAAGCCGAGGGTGGACTCCAGCACAGGTATACAACCCCCAGCAGTGAGGTATACAGCAGCCTCCCCAGTGGTAGTATACAGCAGCAGCCCCAGTGGTAGTATACAGCAGCCCCAGAGGTATATACAGCCCCAGAGGTATATACAGCCCCAGAGGTATATGCAGCCCCATATGCAGCCCCAGAGGTATATGCAGCCCCAGAGGTATATGCAGCCCCATATGCAGCCCCAGAGGTATATGCAGCCCTATATGCAGCCCCAGAGGTATATGCAGCCCCAGAGGTATATGCAGCCCCAGAGGTATATGCAGCCCTATATGCAGCCCCAGAGGTATATGCAGCCCTATATGCAGCCCCAGAGGTATATACAGCCCCAGAGGTATATGCAGCCCTATATGCAGCCCCAGAGGTATATGCAGCCCCATATTGCAGCCCCAGAGGTACAGTTAGGGCCAGAAATATTTGGACAGTGACACAATTTTCGCGAGTTGGGCTCTGCATGCCACCACATTGGATTTGAAATGAAACCTCAACAACAGAATTCAAGTGCAGATTGTAACGTTTAATTTGAAGGGTTGAACAAAAATATCTGATAGAAAATGTAGGAATTGTACACATTTCTTTACAAACACTCCACATTTTAGGAGGTCAAAAGTAATTGGACAAATAAACATAACCCAAACAAAATATTTTTATTTTCAATATTTTGTGGCGAATCCTTTGGAGACAATCACTGCCTTAAGTCTGGAACCCATGGACATCACCAAACGCTGGGTTTCCTCCTTCTTAATGCTTTGCCAGGCCTTTACAGCCGCAGCCTTCAGGTCTTGCTTGTTTGTGGGTCTTTCCGTCTTAAGTCTGGATTTGAGCAAGTGAAATGCATGCTCAATTGGGTTAAGATCTGTTGATTGACTTGGCCATTGCAGAATGTTCCACTTTTTTGCACTCAGGAACTCCTGGGTAGCTTTGGCTGTATGCTTGGGGTCATTGTCCATCTGTACTATGAAGCGCCGTCCAATCAACTTTGCAGCATTTTGCTGAATCTGGGCTGAAAGTATATCCCGGTACACTTCAGAATTCATCCGGCTACTCTTGTCTGCTGTTATGTCATCAATAAACACAAGTGACCCAGTGCCATTGAAAGCCATGCATGCCCATGCCATCACGTTGCCTCCACCATGTTTTACAGAGGATGTGGTGTGCCTTGGATCACGTGCCGTTCCCTTTCTTCTCCAAACTTTTTTCTTCCCATCATTCTGGTACAGGTTGATCTTTGTCTCATCTGTCCATAAAATACTTTTCCAGAACTGAGCTGGCTTCTTGAGGTGTTTTTCAGCAAATTTAACTCTGGCCTGTCTATTTTTGGAATTGATGAATGGTTTGCATCTAGATGTGAACCCTTTGTATTTACTGTCATGGAGTCTTCTCTTTACTGTTGACTTAGAGACAGATACACCTACTTCACTGAGAGTGTTCTGGACTTCAGTTGATGTTGTGAACGGGTTCTTCTTCACCAAATAAAGTATGCGGCGATCATCCACCACTGTTGTCATCCGTGGACGCCCAGGTCTTTTAGAGTTCCCAAGCTCACCAGTCAATTCCTTTTTTCTCAGAATGTACCCAACTGTTGATTTTGCTACTCCAAGCATGTCTGCTATCTCTCTGATGGATTTTTTCTTTTTTTTCAGCCTCAGGATGTTCTGCTTCACCTCAATTGAGAGTTCCTTTGACCGCATGTTGTCTGGTCGCAGCAACAGCTTCCAAATGCAAAACCACACACCTGGAATCCACCCCTGACCTTTTAACTACTTCATTGATTACAGGTTAACGAGGGAGACGCCTTCAGAGTTAATTGCAGCCCTTAGAGTTCATTGTCCAATTACTTTTGGTCCCTTGAAAAAGAGGAGGCTATGCATTACAGAGCTATAATTCCTAAACCCTTTCTCCGATTTGGATGTGGAAACTCTCATATTGCAGCTGGGAGTGTGCACTTTCAGCCCATATTATATATATAATTGTATTTCTGAACATGTTTTTGTAAACAGCTAAAATAACAAAACTTGTGTCACTGTCCAAATATTTCTGGCCCTAACTGTATATGCAGCCCTATATGCAGCCCCAGAGGTATATGCAGCCCTATATGCAGCCCCAAAGGTATATACAGCCCCAGAGGTATATGCAGCCCTATATGCAGCCCCAGAGGTATATGCAGCCCCATATTGCAGCCACAGAGGTATATGCAGCCCTATATGCAGCCCCAGAGGTATATACAGCCCCAGAGGTATATGCAGCCCTATATGCAGCCCCAGAGGTATATGCAGCCCCATATTGCAGAGCCAGAGGTATATGCAGCCCTATATGCAGCCCCAGAGGTATATACAGCCCCAGAGGTATATGCAGCCCTATATGCAGCCCCAGAGGTATATGCAGCCCCATATTGCAGCCCCAGAGGTATATGCAGCCCTATATGCAGCCCCAGAGGTATATGCAGCCCTATATGCAGCCCCAGAGGTATATGCAGCCCTATATGCAGCCCCAGAGGTATATACAGCCCCAGAGGTATATGCAGCCCTATATGCAGCCCCAGAGGTATATGCAGCCCCATATTGCAGCCCCAGAGGTATATGCAGCCCCATATTGCAGCCCCAGAGGTATATGCAGCCCTATATGCAGTCCCAGAGGTATAAGCAGCCCCATATGCAGCCCCATATGCAGCCCCATATTTATATACAGCAGCCGCAGCCCCAGGGCTGTATACAGCCGCAGCCCCAGGGCTGTATACAGCCGCAGCCCCAGGGCTGTATACAGCCGCAGTCCCAGGGCTGTATACAGCCGCAGTCCCAGGGCTGTATACAGCCGCAGTCCCAGGGCTGTATACAGGCCCCCCATCAAGTTCCAGGGCCCCCCCCCTTGCGCGCCAGCCTGTAAAGGAGAATCATACTTACCGGTGTCCAGTCGCGCCGTCCGCAGCTGCCGACATGACGATCCCCGGCTCCATTCAGCGTCTTCCCGCGACTTCCTGTGGTCGCGGGCAATGACGTCATTGCCCGCGACTACAGGAAATGCGGAAGACGCTGAATGGAGCCGGGAATCGTCATGTCGGCAGCTGCGGGCGGCGCGACTGGACACCGGTAAGTATGATTCTCCTTTACAGGCTGGCGCGCAAGGGGGGGGGGCCCTGGAACTTGATGGGGGGCCTGTATACTTCCGGGGCTGCGGCTGTATTTTTTTTATTTTTTATATACCCGCGTATAAGCCGAGGGGGGACTTTTCAGCCCAAATTTTGGGCTGAAAAACTCGGCTTATACGCGAGTATATACGGTATATCTCAAATGCTTGAAATTGAGGGGGAAAAATAAACCCAAAAACTCAAGGAAGATAAATCCAGCAGAAGAGATGACAAAAAAGAGGGATAAAAAGGAAGGGTTGAAAAAGGAGAAAAAAAAGGTTAAGGGAACAGAGGAAGCAAGTTAGGGTTAATCTCTCATATTTAGAACATTATTAGCAACTACTGGATACTTGAGTTTAAGGGCCACTTTACACACACCAACTTATCTGTCCAACTTCTGAACAACTTACTGGTTGCAGTGAAATCATGGACACATTGTTCCATTGTACACAGCCACAAAATGGAGCAATGTGTCCATGATTTCACTGCAACCAGTAAGTTGTTCAGAAGTTGGACAGATAAAAGTTGGTGTGTGTAAAGTGGCCTTAAGATTTGAGATTTAAATTATCTCAGAAACCAGAAAAGTGCTAATGAGATCTGAATGGTGACCAAGGCCTGAACGAACCTGTGTTCTCTACTGTATTTCCTTGCGTAACATTTTATTTCAGCCACCTTTTCTAACAGATAGTCAATGAAAACCATCTACAGTTCAAAGAGATACTGACAAAAAATGTTGAATAATCTGTGTTTGCATCAATAGGGAGACAGCGACATGTATCAAATAAGAAAAGTGTAATAAGGGAAAGCACAACCCTGATGAAAAAGATCAGTACAGAACAGTCCACTCCCAACAATGGTGAAGCATCCTTAATTATGGTCTCTCAATGTTATCACTTTTTCTTTTTTGAACACACACAGTTGCAGTGTATGAGAGGCAGTTTGCATAAAGAAATTGTAGCCTTTCAGTGATGATCAGTGTTTTATGAGCATTGTGCAATGCAATATGTTCAGCACTGTAGTCCTGGATTTAAATCCCACCAAGGACGACATCTGCAAGGAGTTTGTATGTTCTCTTGGTGTTTGCATGGGTTTCCTCCGGGTTTTCAGGTTTCCTCCCACACTCCAAAGACATACGGATAGGGAATTTAGATTGTGAGTGCTAATAGGGACAGCAATGATGAAGTCTATAAATGGTTGTGATGGCAATATATTAGTAAGCATATGCAAATAAATCTGACTATTCGTATTAGCTGAAAGTACACCAATGCCACTGGCCAACATTTGTTTCATCAGGTTTGCATGAGCTCCAAAAAGTTGCAGTATGGGCAAAAAATGTAAAAAGCTGCAAACGTTACAAAATCCTGAGCGGATAAGTAACGAAAACCACAGACAGAACAGTGGCAAATTTTGGGGCACATGTAAGTCATCTCACATCAAGCATACATCTACTAATCCTAATCTGCCCCATTATTATTGTGTTTGAGTGTCTTTGACCTTCCCAGATGCCAGAGGTTAGTCAGATCAGCCATGTTGGATTTCACTAAATCAATCCCATTTTTCCCCTATGCCAGAAGTGTCAGTTTCGATCTAAATTAATTTTTTAATTATGTCTTTATGAGAGGTTTTACCACAAGAATAAAGGTTGGGTCAGCACAACCTTAATGACATTTTCCAAAAAGCAATGTGAATGGCCACTCTGCAGAACTAATGGTTTTGGCGTAATAGCTGCCCGTGTATAAATGAAGCCTTGTCTAAATCCAAATCCTTAGTAATCCAGTCCAAGCTCCATTACACAGGTAGAAGCAGCTCCTTTCATGTTCTGACATCAGATCTCACTTGTGGTCTTCATTCCTGCAGGGCAGGCCCAGAAAGCCCTGATCTCCAGACAAGAACACATGTTGTAGGTGAACAAGTATGTAGTTTGCATTCCAATGAAGACTTCAAAAACCCAACAACCTGCTTCACTTCTTACAAATACATATTTCCTTTTATAGGAGCCTGAACTTAGATCTGCTACACATCACTGGCTCCAAAATAATGATGTGCCCTGTAGAGATTTGCAAATAATCAGGCTAACAAAGCCCTATAGAAGAAAACAAACTCCTGCCAAGGTATAAAGAGTTCACATCAACATCGGAGGTACAGACATTTCCACTGAGGTACTGAAATCAGATACACTAGAAGTTCTTACAAAATATCATTTGTCCGTGGCTCTATGACTAATGTTTCAGATGTCTTTCCTCTTTTTATCCAGGTGTTATTACTTTGTGCAGTACAGCCAAACATGACTAGATCATTCACCACCGATGTGTCACAGGGAATGAAGCCTCGTCTTTGAAGATCGGAGATTTTCAAAGTAAAGCCTGGTTTGGATGGTTTCACTTCAACATACAGCAAAAAATATCTCCTCATACATTGTAATGGAAAATAAATTCAAGAACTTAGAACCACCATACAATGATTTAAGCAGGGCCTGGCATCTGACTCATACCACCCAAACCATGGGCAGCATGAATAAGACTGGCTGCCAGGTATGTTTCTCTCTGTAATGCTCAGGGCGTTTGAGAAAAAAATATAGATACAAGACAGGTCTCTGCCTATATACACCATGTTCTAAATTATTATGCAAATGTTCTTTTTCTCTGATGTTCCTAAATGGTCAGTGCAAATGACAGTCGGTGTAATAAAAGTAAATAATAAAACCCGTTAGAGTATACATTGAATTTTATTGAACACATCTCCCAATGATAACAGTATAATCTTCAAAATTATAAACTCTAAATGCACTGTTCCAAATTATTAGGTAATGCCGGTCATGTGATCGGCACAGCAGATCTCTGCGTGCCCGATCACAGCGGCAAACAGGGAGACACCAGGAGGGCAGCGCTGGAGAAGGTAAGTAAAGTGTTTTTTATTTTACTATGGGCAGCAGCATGGGGGACCATAGCCAACACAGGGGTGCATGTGCAATCACAGGGATCATATAATATACGCCGCTCCTCCAGTCCATCACCTCAGTGCGGTTTCAGCACCGCGATGATGGACAGCGGCAATGCATATTATATGAGCGGGGGCACGTGACCTCCCGCTGCCTCCTGCACCAGTCTGCTGCATCCCCCGGACAGGCTCCAGAGCTGCCTCCACCTCCCCCGCAGTATATAATCCATATAGTCGGATTATAAGACGCATCCCCCACAATTTGGGGGAACAAAAGTGCGTCTTATAATCCGAAAAATACAGTAACTCAAAGGATCAGTCTGAGACCAGTGACATTCCTCCTAAATCCCTATATAATTTATCCCTCTAATCTAAGCTATTTTCTAATACACTTCCCTTATTCCCTATTGTTCCCCCTCTACACTAACAGCTATTGTTTTTTTTTCCATTTCCAGTTAGATTATATCCTGTCTGAGTGCCCCCGTGCATCATGGGATCCACACTTGGAGCACCAAGCAGGCCCAAAATACTTCCTCAGCCCCTCCCTGAAACAAAGCATCACTGTGTCACTGGTTCCAGGGGTGGGGCTGTCCAAATGTTTACAAAGGTCTCCAGCCCCCTCCTTCTCCCCTCACCACAGTTACTGCCAAGCCCACCCTTCTTCCCTCCCCGCAGTGTAAGTTCTCAGTCTCTCAGTCTCCCCCCCAGGCTCCCCATAGTGTGGTGTGATATCTTCCTCATCTCTCCACTTGTGTGATCGCTAACGACAGGCCATCTGTGCAGGAGAGCATTAGCACTGCCCACAAGTGACGTAGTGGAAGCTCCCGGTTATCAATATGCATGAACCACGTTATACCCACTGACTTCATTTGTGGGCGGTGCTTATGCTCTCCTGCACAGATGGTCTGATATTCATGCACAGAGGGGGAGAGAGCATGTTAGGGAATATGTGACACCGCACCGCAGGGAGCAGGAAAGAGCAGAGCACTGGGGGTAAGAAGGTGGAGGGACTGACAATGCACACTGCAGGGAGGGCAGAAGAAGGGGCTGAGCAGTAACTCTGTGGTGAGGGGAGAAAGAGGGGGCTGGAGACCTTTGTAAACACTTGGACAGCCCCAAAACTCACATGTTGGCAGGAAAACTGCTGCGTGAAATGTGTGTTTTTGATGCTTTTTACTGGTGTTTATTTTTCCATTCATGTGACAAACACTACAAAAATGCTGAAAGAATTGACAAGCTGCAGATTGTACAAAACGTTTGGTTGTTCAAGCTTGCAAGGAAAAAATAAGCTGCATGGGTATGGAACTTCAAATATCTCATTCACATTGCTGATGCTGTAAAAGGCGACATTTATTTGTGCAACAAAAACGCAACATGTGAGCAAGAGTCTAAATTCAGTCCAATGAGTGGATTTTCAATGATTAAAAAGGTCATCACCAATTCATGGTGAAATAACTCCTAAATTGATGGTCTGACTGCTGGAAATTCCCCCTTACCAATCAGTATAATGGGAACCTTTCATACCCACTGGCAATACAAGAAACATTGAAATTCATTGAATGCGGAAAATACTTAAAATTTTTTTAAGAGTTTTTAATTCTGTAGTTAAAATGCCCACAGCCTGGGTTATCAGCCAGTACAGCAGTTTATCAGAGGTGGCTGGTCTCCTAAGCAAGGAGCTTGCAAGTGCTGGTGTAAAGCCGGCCAGATCCAGGCAGCTTCATGGTCCATGCACGACTCCGATGATGCAGAGGTAAAGGTGCAACAATACAACTGGTGAACTGTCAAGCATTCAGAAGAACATCCCCCCCCTCCCCCCCGTCAAAAAAAAATAGGAAGTAAAGGAACAGGGGATCTAAGCAATTCAGAAGACAGAACTTGGGATAAACCCTTCAAAACACAAAACTCTGCCAAATGCCTAGATACTGCCATGTAACAGGAGTATGGGGACTTGTGCAAAGTGGTGAATAGCATATATCAGTAAAGCTGACAGTTTGCACCAATATGGGGAAATGGCCTACATTGTTTTACCGAGTAGGAATAGGAAAACTGAATTAGTCCTTACCGGTAATTCCTTTTCTTGGAGCCTTCCACGACAGCATTGGAGGATGTCGTCCACGCCCTATTGGGGGACAGGAACACAGAGAAGTTAAAAGCCCCTCCCCTTCCTCAGTACTCCAGTGTATTACCAAGATTACCTGAAGACATGGATTACCTGATACTACCGAATCCAAATACCGACAATAAGGGGGGGAACTGATGCTGTCGTGGAAGGCTCCAAGAAAAGGAATTACGGGTAAGGACTAATTCAGTTTTCTCCCATCGCCTTCCACGACAGCATTGGAGGAATACCACCGATACTCCTCAGGGTGGGACAATTGCCTGTAGGACTTTCCTACCAAAGGACAGATCCCGACTAGAGGACAGATCTAACCTATACTGGCGAGAAAAGGTATGGAGGGACGACCACGTAGCCACTCTGCATATCTGCTCAGATGAAGCTCCAGCCCGCTCTGCCCAGGATGTAGCAGCAGCCCGAGTGGAATGAGCCTTCAACCCCACTGGAGGAGCAAGCTCTTGAGAGATGTAGGCCGAACAGATCGCCTTCTTGATCCAGGATGCGATGGTAGCCTTGGAAGCTTTCTTCCCTTTGTTTTTCCCAAAATGCTGAGGTTCTGATCCAACCTCCAGGAAGCGGTCACTTGGAGATAGTGGAGGACAGATCGACGCACATCCAAGGTGTGAAACACGGCCTCAGCCACATTAGCCGGAGAATGACAAAAGGACGGGAGAACCACTTCCTGGGACCGATGTAAATCAGACACAACTTTAGGAAGAAAGGATGGATCCAACTGAAGCGTAATGCGATCATCGGAAACCACGAGGTAAGGCGCTCAGACCGAGAGCGCCTGCAGCTCCCCAACTCGCCTGCCCGAAGTAATGGCCACCAAAAACGCCGTCTTGTGAGAGAGAGATGGAAGGGAAGCAGCAGACAAAGGCTCAAAGGGATCCTGAGAACGCCCTTGAAGAACCATGTTCAAATCCCAAGTAGGGACGGAAGTCCGAAGCCTGGGACACAGTCTACAAGCAGAGGTAAAAAATCGTCTGATCCATCGATGGGCGGCAAGATCCTGATCAAACACGGCACTGAGAGCTGAAACCTGGACCTTAAGAGTGCTCGGCTCAAGACCCAAATCCAAGCCTCGCTGCAAAAAATCCAAAATGAGAGCCACATTAGGATGATGTACATCCGGAACAGAAGGAGCACACCAGGACAGAAAGCGTTTCCAAACCTTCCCGTAAATGGCGTTCGTCACGGGCTTCCTGCTCTGCTGAAGCGTGCGGATCACTGCTTGGGAGAGGCCCTTGGCCGTCAGGATCTTGGCCTCAACAGCCAGGCCGCCAGATTGAGCCACTGAGGGTCCGGGTGAAACAGAGGACCCTGGGATAGCAGGTCGAGGTTGTGGGGCAACAGAATCGGACCCTCCAGGCACAGGTCTTGGAAAGCGCCGTACCATGCCCGTTTGGGCCACAGGGGAGCCACCAGGATAGCCGTCACCCCCTCCACCCGAATCTTCTGCAACGTCTTGGGGAGCAGCGGGATCGGAGGAAATGCATACACCAACCGGAAGTCCCAGCGATGGGCGAAGGCGTCCAGCCCCAGAGGATGGTCTGACCGACTCAGGAAAAAAAATGTTGGCACCTTGGCATTTGCTCCCGACGCAAACAGGTCGATTGATGGGACTCCCCACCTGTCCGTAAGAGAGCGAAACACGGCCGGATGGAGGCTCCATTCGCCAGGGTGGACCTCCGTGCGGCTCAAAAAAATCTGCCTGTACATTGTCCGCTCCCCTCAGATGAACAGCTGACAAGGAGAGAAGATGGCGTTCCGCCCAGGAAAATATTCGTCTTGCGAGCACCTTCAAGTGGATGCCCCGAGTACCACCTTGGTGGCGCAAGAGGGCAACCGTAGTTACATTGTCCGACAGAACCTTGACGTGACGCCCTTGTAGGACGTGAACTGCAGCATGAGGCGTCTCCTCCACCGCTAGAAGTTCTTGGAAGTTCGAAGATTGACGACTGATCGATTGACTCCAAACCCCTTGGAACGGCACGCGATCCACCATCGCTCCCCAACCGGACCCGCTGGCATCCGTAGTTACGGTGGTCACTGGAGCCTGCAGCCAGGCCACCCCCGTCCGGAGGTTCCCGGGATTCATCCACCAGGAAAGGGAGGCCACCACCCGCCCCGGAGTCTGGACCCGAGAGTTCAGGGAATCCTGGCGCCTGTCCCAGGAGCACAGAATGTGTTCCTGAAGCAGACGGGTATGAGCCTGAGCCCAAGCCACTGACGGAATGCAGGCCTCCATGGACCCCAACAGGGACATCGCCTCCCGCAAGGTGGGAGATTCCTGAGCCCGGAAGCTGGTCAGTTTGTCGCGGAGCAGAAGCCGGTGTGCGATAGGGAGGAACGAGGTTTGTTTGGAGGAGTCCAGCAAGACTCCCAAAAATTGACGGCGGGTCGCCGGAACAAGTTCCGACTTCCTAAGATTGGGCACCCACCCCAGACCCAGAAGAATCTCTAAAGTTCTGGAGACATGGGTGCGCAGGACCTCTGCCGAAGGCGCCACCACAAGCATGTCGTCTAGATAGGGAATCACGCGTAAGCCCTGGGACTGGATGAATGCTATCACCTCCCCCATGAGCTTGGTAAAAACCCTGGGGGCTGACGAGATCCCGAATGGCAGTACATTGAACTGATAATGGACCGTCCCGCCTGCCCCGGAGATCACGAAGTGCAGAAAGCGTTTGCGAGACGGGTGAATGGGGACGTGATAGTACGCGTCCTGGAGGTCGATGGTGGCCATCATGTAATCCTGACCGATCAGGGGGATCGCCGAGTGGACGGATTCCATCTTGAATCGCCTGTAAAGAACATGACGATTGAGAAGTTTTAGATTGAAGATGATATGGGGCGCCCGGAGGGCTTTCGTACCACAAACAACCTGGAGTAGTGCCCCTGGCTTACTTTTCCCGGAGGGACCGGAGACACCACGCCGGAACCTAACAGGTCTTGCAGACCCGACAAAAACAGTGTGCGAGAGTCCCCTAGAGGAAGGGGAGTGATCCGCAGACATGGAGGGGGCTGACTCTCGAATTTCAACCGCAGACCCTCCCCCGAATGGTCGAGAGGATCCAAGGGCATGAGGAGATTGCTTCCCACTGGGGGAGAAACCTCAAGAGCCGCCCCGCAATGGGCCCGGCGTCATTGCTTAGAGCCCGGCTGGCCCCCCGCCCCCTGACTTCGGTGCTGGGGGAGCAAGATATTACGTTTTTTGTCACCTTTCTGGTAGGCCCAGCGACCGGACTTACCCTTCCCCCTATACTAGGAGGGCTGGCTACGCTCGGCCCGAAAGGACTGCTTCCGAAAGGGCTTCTGTTCCGGGAGACACTTTTTCCGGTCTGACACCTTTTCCGAGATGTCATCCAATGCCGGACCAAAGACATAAGACCCCTGAAAAGGGATGCCACACAGCTTAAGTCTAGATGTGACATCCCCATTCCACATCTTAAGCCACACAGCTCTGCGAGCTGTGTTGGACAACACTGCGCACCTGGCGCCAATGCGGACCGACTCCGCCGAGGCATCAGCCAGGAAGCCTGTAGCACGTCTTAGAAGTGGAACGGAATCCAAAAGCTCCTCCCTGGAAGTACCCTGCAGGATGTGTTCTTCCAGCTGGGCGATCCACTTAAAGAGAGATCTGGCCACACGTCGATGAAATGTTCACCTTCAAAGACATAGCGGCCGCCTCCCAGGATTTTTTGAGAACACTCTCCGTCTTACGATCGAGGGGGTCCTTCAACTGGGAGGAATCTTCAAACGGTAAGGCAGTCTTTTTTGCCACCCTGGCCACCTGGATGTCCACCTTCGGAACATCCCCGACAAAGTCAGCACCCTCCAAGGGAAACCGCCGTTTTAACTCAGAAGGGGTGATCAGCCTATTTTCTGGCAACTCCCACTCCCGGTGGACGAGTTCCCAGATGACCTCATGGACAGGGAAGCCCAACTGCCGCTTAGCCTTCAAGCCTCTGAACATTTCGTCCTGCACTGAACAAGGGGATTCCACCTCCTCAACACCCATGGTGCTACGGAGAGCGCCCAGCAATTCCCCCATGGACTCAGAGGAAAAAAAGTAGTGTCCAGAATCTCGTGCCCGAGCAGAGGCAACAGAGGCAACATTCTCGCCGTCCTCAGACGCAGAGCTCTGGACAGCCTCCATGAGATCCACCGAATCACCGTCCTAGAGCTTCCTCTTTTTTGGAGGGGAAGGCCTGGATGCTGCAGCAAAACCCGGCAAGGCTGAGATAGAAGCCTGCACCTCCTGTCTAACTGCTTGAACTTCTTGTCTAACCATGGACTGGAGTTCCTCAAGCAGGGACGGGGATTCTTCCCTGACCACACCTTCCGTACACGGCTGACACAACTTCTTTTTGCAGGAAGAAGGAAGTTTCATGCCGCAGATGCCACATTTTCTGGATGGGGTTTTGCTGCCTTTAACAGAGGGGCCCTTGTCTCCCTATAGAAAAAGGGGAAAGAAGGAGACCCACAGTGAGTAAAGGGATCTAATGCCCCCTACTGCAGTGACCACCCCCAAGACACTTACAGGAGCTGGGGAACGCTGGGCTCTGCAGAGGCAGAGGAGGAAGATCCAACACCCTCCATCTTCAGGGATCTCCTTACCTGGGTGTAGTCTTCCGGCGGGTACTTATCCCTAAGCAGCGTGCCCCCAACGAGGAACAGCTGTTCCCTCCCTCCTCCAAGTCATTGGCCGCAGGCAGATGCGTGCGATAGGCCTGCCGGGTCCCTGGAGCCGCGTCCAAGCCGCCGCAGCGTGCACAGGAGCCGCCGCCCGAAAACCGGAAGTGACGTCACCCGAAACCGTAAGTGAAGTCACAGCACTTTCGGCGCGCGCTCCCGGGACCACAGCTGGAGGAGGGAGACGCCGAAGAGCTGAGACAGGCCTCCGGCGCTCTGAAAGCGGCCTGCTTTGCCCCGGAGGACGCAGAAAGGCCGCCAGGTCCCACCATGGGAGCCCCGAGAAGGAGGATGAGGTCGCCCCCGACGCCCATCTCTGGCCCGGCTGTAAGTCTACCCAAATGTTGCCCCTGCCGGCCTGACAGCACTGGAACCTCTCCATGCCCCAAGGGGGACAGGAAGACACTGGAGTGCGGAGGAAGGGGAGGGGCTTTTAACCTCTCTGTGTTCCTGTCCCCCAATAGGGCGTGGACGACATCCTCCAATGCTGTCGTGAAAGGCGATGAGAGAAAGTAAAGTTTTGTGAACTACAGGGTGGCAGAGCTACATACATTGTGTGCAGAATTATTAGGCAAATCGTATTGTAGAGGATTATTTTTATTATTGATCAACATCTATTATTTCAATCAACCCAAAAGACTCAAATATCAAAGCATGGAAATAAATAAATATCGAAGTTGGTGTTTTTTTTTTTAGATTTGGCTATTTTAGGAGGATATCGGTTTGTGCAGGTAACTATTACTGTGCAGAATTATTAGGCAACTTTATAAAAAACAAATATATTCCCTTCTCACTTGTTTATTTTCACCTGGTAAACCAATATAATTGCACAAAATTTAGAAATAAACATTTCTGACATGCAAAAACATAACCCCAAAAAAATTAGTGACCAATATAGCCACCTTTCTTTATGATGACACTCAACAGCCTTCCATCCATAGATTCTGCTTGATCTGTTTACGATCTACATTGCGTGCAGCAGCCACCACAGCCGCCCAGACACTGTTCCGAGAGGTGTACTGTTTTCCCTCCCTGTAGATCTCACATTTTAGGAGGGACCACAGGTTCTCTATGGGGTTTAGATCAGGTGAACAAGGGGGCCATTTCATTATTTTTTTCTTTTAGACCTTTACTGGCCAGCCATGCTGTGGAGTAGTTGGATGCATGTGATGGAGCATTGTCCTGCATGAAAATCATGTTTTTCTTGAACGATACCGACTTCTTCCTGTACCACTGCTTGAAGAAGTTGTCTTCCAGAAACTGGCAGTAGGTCCAGGAGTTGAGCTTCACTCCATCCTCAACCCGAAAAGGTCCCACAAGTTCATCTTTGATGATACCAGCCCATACCAGTACCCCACCTCCACCTTGCTGGCTTCTGAGTCAGAGTGGAGCTCTCTGCCCTTTACTGATCCAGCTTCTGGCCCATCCATCTGGCCCATCAAGAGTCACTCTCATTTCATCAGTCCATAAAACCTTTGAAAAATCAGTCTTAAGATATTTCTTGGCCCAGTCTTGACGTTTTATCTTATGTTTCTTGTTCAGAGGTGGTCGTTTTTCAGCCTTCCTTACCTTGGCCACGTCCCTGAGTATGGCACACCTTGTGTTTTTTGATACTCCAGTAACGTTGCAGCTCTGAAATATGGCAAAACTGGTGGCAAATGGCATCATGGCAGCTTCATGCTTGATTTTCCTCAATTCATGGGCAGTGATTTTGCGCCTTTTTTGTCCAACACGCTTTTTGCGACCCTGTTGGCTATTTGCCATGAAATGCTTGATTGTTCGGTGATCACGCTTCAAAAGTTTGGCAATTTCAAGACTGCTGCATCCCTCTGCTAGACATCTCACAATTTTGGACTTTTCAGAGCCCGTCAAATCTCTCTTCTGACCCATTTTGCCTAAGGAAAGGCACTTGCCTAATAATTAAGCACACCTTATATAGGATGTTGATGTCATTACACCATACCCCTCCTCATTACAGAGATGCACATCACCTCATTGGTAGTTGGCTCTCAAGCCTATACAGCTTGGAGTAGGACAACATGTATAAAAAGTATCGCAATCAAAATACTCATTTGCCTAATAATTCTGCACACAGTGTAAAACTCAAATACATAAGAAAAAGAGGAGCTGGAATTCTTCCAAACGTAAAAAACAACAACCTAGGTCCACTGGTAGACAACACATGTATGTGCCCCAACTAGCAAGTTTACCAAATATTTCCAACATACATTTATTGGAGAGAAACCATGAATTCAATGGTGATGTGGCGTGTTGAAGTAAAGAATTTGATTAGCGTAAGTGGTGCTCCGACAACAAAATATAGGCAAATCCGAGGAGTGTACGTGTGCCCTACTTTTACAATTAAATATCGCATGTATCTTACCAAACACCTGATTATACAGTTATATCTTTAGCTGAATCATTCATATGTTTACTGAATAACCTATCCTACATTACATATCCTACATTACATGTTAAAGAGTTTTGTAGTGGTTCTCTAAAGAAGATACCCCCCTTTAAAGCAACACTCTCTACAGCGTTGTTTTATTTTCAGCACTGCAGTGGTACTTTATATGTAACCCCCCTGCCCCTTGTCTTATATTCACCTTCCAGTGATTTCATACTTTGCCAAGCCCACCATCATGTGCATGCCGGTAGCTTCTGACTGGTTGGAAGTCAGAAATCATCTCATATGCGCTCAATGCATCTCTATTAGAGCCAGGACGAGGCTGTATTGAGATGTATTGAAAAGTGACCTCCAGCGCGCTCCATGAAATACTAAAGCTGCGTCAGGTCATTTTTCACTGCAGACCATCCGGAGCGGTGCTGGAAAAGGATGAAGGCGGCACAAGGTGAGCGAGCATCAGACAGTGATCAGGGGACTTATAACCAAAGCACCACTACAGCGATGCAATTAACAAAACAACACTATATCGGTGCTTTAACGCCTTGGAAGGTAACAAAAAAAAATCCCACCTCCTTTCAGATTAAAAAAAAAAAACGTTTACAGCACTGGCTCCCAACCCACACCTCTCCAGCACCCCTACAATACAACTCCCTCTTCTACCAGAGAGCTGTAGGTTAAGCAAATTGGTAGTAGAAAATGTTAGCAGGAAAACAACAAGACCTGTGTAAAACAATTCTACTAATTCGTTATCAGCGTCTATATTAATGTGGCTGCAATTATTACCTTGTTCTCCTCTAAGAACTTCAGCTTTACAGAGACATCATTCCTCATCTTGTCATACTTTTCTTTGTGCATCTGGAACATCTGCTGTGACTGCTCAATCTTCGGCATTGTTGTGGCATCTCGTGGTCCCAAATTTAGCTCCTCTAAATCTGTGCGATACGCATCATACTCAATCCTGCCATAAAAAATAATATCATATTTTAAGTTAATTTATAAATGTTAATACGGTAGGTGAGAATCTACAAAATGCAGAATGCACTAACGATTTTGAAATGATCTAATAAACTACTAAGAGTATTCAATTACAATCAAGTCTTTGAGCATCCTTATGGAAACATTTCTAAGTATATATGAAACATGAAAGTTGGATGTTGCTGGCCAATTTACATGATCTCTGCTCACTTCTAACTTACCGAAGTGTGGACCTTCATTGCTCAATGGGCATTTACAGAAAGGAGATCAAAGAGGGGGAAAGCCACAAAACTGCAGGCATAAACCTGTCCACAGTGCTGGCAGCCTGTAACCACAGACGTAACTGCATCAATTACGTATTTCAGAAAAAGCCTAACCAATGGAGCCAACCTCACTGAAGCAGATTTATTGTTTTCAGTGTGCCTCAACACTGGAAGAAAATGTGTAAATTTACGAGTTTGAGACACATGTATGATGTGACTTAGTCCACATTATGCCTGTGCGCCTTGTCAGGTGCACACGCTCACAGGGTATACACCACACAGTGTGTACTGTCAGGATGGATGCTTATGAATACATCCACTACAGGCATCCTCTGTAAACATAGCATACGTTTAGTTGCAGTCATCCTCTATATAGAGACATGTAACAGTATGCAGACGCTTGCTGGTCAGATGGATGGTGAAATAAGCCTCTATCTGGAGAATAGGAGTCTTTGGTTCCATGTACTGTAGGGCTAAGGCAATCCCAGGAACTATTTGAAGCTCCAGACAATAAAGCAGAGCTTCCTGGGGAGAGATGTGGCTTAAAATACACTATCGTGCCACCAAAATTTAGTGTTAGATAACAGTACCAAATATGTACAATCTAGCATGAGACCCAATAAACAGGGAGCATTTTCAGACCATCAAGGCTATATGTAGCCCAATACTGGGAGAGGAATACATAAATGCATCAGATTACATTTAGTGTTCACAGCATAAAGTGAGGGCTTGACAAACCCAATCTGTGGTCGAAACATTACTGTCACTGTATGTGGTGGGCAGAAAATATGGAATAAGTTTTAAACACACACATAAAAGTTGTCGTCTGATGCAACCGTAAATTTCTTTATATTGTGCGTGGCCTTGGTGGAACCCTGAACCATTGATGTATGGACGTCCCCTCAGACAGTGGTGAGGACCAAACACACATATATTGCAGGATCAGACCAAATGTACTACTTACAATGACATGGTGGCACCAAGAAAATGCACAGTGTTAGATGAGCACTGGTATCCAGTAATTCTCCAATCAAAACTGTCCTGCACACTGGCATCAAAGCTCATATTAAGGCTGAGGCTACACGTCAGATTGTGGGACCGTAGCTCTCTGAAAACCTGTGCCCAAAACAAGTGTGCAACTTGTCTGCTATTTCAGAGCACTGATTTTCATAGTTAAATAGTTTTCAAGGTTAAAGTTAGAATTTAAGTGTACTGAATTCAACCTACAGCCTAACACAAGGCTCCCTATCCTGGTCTAGCAAACAGCTGTCAAGAGATCTCCAGATGGTGACTTTTGTGAGTAGCACCACACAGGAGATCTGAATGGGAATATGGCACCCCTACGGTTTGGTTGCCACAGGAACACCTGGTGCAGGGAGGGATTTCCACAAAAGGTAAACGTACACATGCAACACTTTCCACCCAAGACCTGAAGGGGGAGCTCTACTTTCTGATTTCAGGCAAGGTCCCCTATATATTCAGGGCCAAGGGAGGAGTTAGGCAGTTCAGTACAGAGCAGTACTGAGGAAAACAACTGGTGAACGGAGCAGGGCTAGGCCGGTACCAGAGGGAAGCCTAGACAGTGTAAGGGACCCAAGAGTGAGGGTCGGAGGCAAGGCAAGACAGAGAAGGGGCAGAGGAACCATATCGGTTCACCCCAGAGAAGCAGCAGAAGCAGCCTGCACACCGGAGTCCGAGTCTGCACGGGTCCAGTCAGCCCAGCAGAGAAGACAGGAGGGCCAGGGAGACTTCAGTCTGCTGGCGTAGCACAGCCACCTACAGAGCCAGGGACCGCAGAGGAGTAGAAGTGCCCAGCCGAAGGTTCTCATCGCCTGCTATACAAGTGAGGGACACAGTAGAGGTTAGGGCCAGGATTCAGACAGGCCAGGACTAGAGCACACACAGTAACAAAGAAGCCTCACAACTCATCGGGTGTGGAAATCTTGAACTGCCACCCGACCACCTGGACTGTACCCTGGACGTAACCTTGCAATACCATCAGTAAATGGTAGGGAAACAAATCCCCAGTGTGTGTGTGTGTGTGTCTGTTATTGCGGCCCCTGATCCTGCCCTTATCATAAACTGTTGCCAGCATTTCCACCTGATGAGCTGCCTTCCCCTGCAGCACAAGAGACAAGGCTGTGAGAGCTGCCTTCCTGTGTAAATCTCTACTCATCCACAACTGCCCCGGGGATCTGGCTCCAGGAAGCGTAACCATCCTGCTGCACCACCATCACCCCGGAGGACTGTCCCGCAGCGCCGGTATCATTATCGGGAACCATAGGTGGAGTCACAAACTCTTTTTATTTTATTTTAACCCCTTTTTTCAGCGACAACCAGGGCCACGGACCCGAGCACAGGCCGCCTGCGACATCCCTGTGAACTACAGCTTGGGACTGGGTCAGGGGTAATATCGGAACTTGGTATAGTGCCTAGGTGTGATTTTTGTGGGCAAATGTGGCTGTCATTATAATGGTAATGGGGGCATTGGGTGTCACTACCTTTAAGGAAAGCAGGTGCTGGATGTTGCTTGCAACTGTCTCTCAAAGCTGAATGTGGCTCATGATCCTCTTTCAGAGCTGAATCAAGGTCAGAAAGGTTGGAGACCACTGGCCTAACGAGTTGAAGGCAAACATCTCATGAGGCAGACACTAAAGGGCCTGTCACACGTGTCAATGTCGCCTGCAATATCGCTCATGCGTCACAAATTATTAATCGCCTGAGCGATGTGGAATTATCGCAGGTAAGATGTCACACGCGTCAATATGACCCAGCGATGCGGTGATGTCGCCATCTTGCGAGCGATTTTATTTAGTCACTTGTACGTTGTCAAAATAGAAAATAAATCGCTGAGTTTAGTGTCACACGCAGCGATGCACAAGGTCTACTGAGCGATGAGCGACAGGTTTTACATCTGGCAGTGAAACCTGCGATCGGCGATTAGCGACATATCGCTGGTTGCATCGCTTGGTCACACGCTTCAATGTCGCTCCTGCGTCACTTTTATGTCGCTCGAGCGACTGAAAATCCGTGACGTATGAGCGACATTGACAGCGATATTGACGCGTGTGACATCCCCTTAATAGCTCCATATCAGTGGAAAAATTTCTCCGACTCCATTTATGCCAATTAGACTAATTCCCTGAATGAATGCATCCAGACCCTCTCGAATATTAGTAGTGACTCACTCAATACACCATGTGGCAGAGAGTTCCATAGTCTCTCTGCTCGTACAGTACATCTGTGATCATGATTAAACCTTCTTCCCTCCAGCCGTAGTGAATGCCCCTTACACCTAGGCCTGCGATAGGAACAAGATCATTAGAAGGTTCTCTATACTATGCCGTCATATCTGTAGACTGTAATAAGATCGCCCCTTAAGCCTTAGTTTATAAAAAATAAGTGATCTGTCCATCATGGTACTGCTTTCCTGCAGTACTCGGCCGTGTATGGAGATTTGTCTACTTTAGTGAACTTGAGGCGGCCATGTACTTTTCTGTTGGGTTAGGCAGGTGACATTAAGTGAGAATTTCTAGTTTCTATCATGGATCTTTCTTGTGTAAATACTGTAGAGAAAAAGGCATTTATCAGATTGGCTTTTCCAATGAGGGGGTCAACACTATCATGTTTGCGTTTCTTACTCTTTATGTAATTGAGGAGTATTTTTGGATCATTTTTACTTTCTCTGGCAATGAGTCTCAATACTTGCTGCCTTGAATGGCTTTTTAGCTGACTGAAGAAAGTTGCTGCTCCTTCGATATACATATGAAATTTTAAAACTGATCTGGATGAAAAGTCATGAAATATAATTACTGTAATGTACCGAAGACTAACATATGATTGCTTCCTGTTTACACTGAAGTTTGACAGCACTCCAATAAATGCAGAACACTTCTCATCCAGGACATGCCCAGTCTCAGCACCTCTATTAAAATTCACGCCCTGCACAGACAGTGCATAATTACTGAGGGGCTGACAGCCATACAGAAGGATTAAATTAAGCAATTTGATTCACAGTCAAGTTATTGCTGATGCTAAAAATGGCACCTGAATCATAGGCCTTTCAGCAAATTCACCATCAATGTAAGCACACACTCCACCTAGAGATGCTATTGATGCATACTGTTTACCGAATGCCCTAAATGCTAAAGGTATAAACAAATTAGAATTAACTAGATGGAGGAGAGAACAACGATAGATTAATACGCACTGACGTTTGCACAAACTTCAGAACAATCCAGCAACTATGTGTTGATTTTCATTAAAACAATTTCTTTTATTGATTCATATAACATATGATCCTGTACATCCTTACCAGGGGGGCAACAGTAGTCAGAGATGCGTTTTGACAATGTGATAATCAGACTAAACCGGTCACATCGGATGTGACAGGATCATATTTAATATGAATCAATAAAGGAAATTGTTTTGATGACCACCAATACGTTGTTGCCGGATTCTTGGAACGTTTCTGACATGGGGAGTTGCAAGCTGAACTCATTTCCGTGCACCGCCAAGGTTTCCTTCTTCCTAACTACAAGTGGTCTCACGGTGAGCTGATCTATGTTTTCCTGTAGTAGTTTGCATTCCATGTAGGTGGCATATGTTGGGTGAAGATGTACCGCCAAAGGACTCCTGCAACAATTACCACTGAATAGTCATACCGTGAATGTCGCACATAGGTTCCCATGTTACGATAAAGTACACTGTCATTCTGGTGTACATTATACTTAGTTTCTGCTTCTGTATATGATGCATTTGACAAAGGCCAAAAAAAAACCTTTACCGGTTACTGATAATAGGTATGTGCACATGACATCTGTTGCAGGTGGGCTGACTCAGAAAATTCTCAAAACAAAGTGTTTGTCCACCGTTCCAGCAGTATCAGTAATAGCGGTTTTGAGGCTCTTGTGACATTGTGAGGTCACATGAGCCCCACGTCCAATCAATCACTGCCGACTTCTCTCTGCCCACCTTCCGACCAAAGAAATAATCAACAGGAAGTGAGCAGCACCCGCACAGTTGATTAACTCATTAGCCTGAAGACGGGGAGACAGAAGCTGGCGGTGACTGGGGGCAAGACTCGCGTGACCTCAGAATGTCATGGGAGCCCTGCAACCGCGAGTACCGAAACACATGGAATGGCACCAGCAAAGGAAATGAGTGCAGGCTTTTATTTTACCTGGGGGAGACGTGGAAT
The DNA here is from genome assembly GCA_033576535.1 of Allobates femoralis. Lineage (NCBI taxonomy): Eukaryota > Metazoa > Chordata > Amphibia > Anura > Aromobatidae > Allobates > Allobates femoralis. The sequence goes on from JARQOC010000003.1 coordinate 177,993,892, forward strand.
GAGAAGGGGCTGTGCTAGAAGTGGACTACTCCTTTAAAAGAAATGAGCACACAGTTCTTCAGGAGGTGCTTTTCTCTCAGAAGACATAACACAATTTACAATAGAAGTCAATGGGAAGGCTCAAATAACACTTAAAAGATGGACCGGGCATACTGTGTTTCCCCGAAAATAAGACTGTCTCTTATATTTTTTTGGGCGCCAAAAGTGGCACTTTGTCTTATTTTCGGGGGGGGGCGGAGGGGGGTCTTATATTGGCAGCCCCAGCCACTGCAGACACACTAACACACACACACACACACACACACACACACATATATACATACATACACCGCTTCTTACCGGCTCCATATATATATTGCCATATATAATATATAATACAGTACAAGACATCAGTGCAAGAGATCTGCGCTCTACTTTCGGCATACACACAAACATAAGCTTATATTTAATAACTCTCTCGGATTGGGACATTGCTACTGGCCATGTGAGTTGTAGGTTGTGAGCTACGCCATTCCTGTAAACAGAGAATTGATGAACAAGCAGATTAATGTCAGGTTGCCACCCGGATCTGAAACCTAAACATTTAACTAAAACCAGCAGGGAAATGTTTTACCTCACAGAAAGAATCAGGTGTGATTCCATGCTGTAATGTCTGTATGCTATTTTATTCCCCTCCCCTGCCCAGAAGATGTGGTATGATCAGACCATGTCCCTGTACGGTCAAAGATGTTCATATAATCTGAGACCATTTCCTTGATCCCACATTTTCTTTTCCTTTAATAATTACCTGTACGGTCAGACATTTTCTCAGCACATTATTATTTTTTTTTTTTTTTTTTAACAAGTCCACTTGGGAGTCTTTTTTTTTTATTCCAAGATCTATTGATTAAAATATACTTTGTGGGAAAAGCCTTTAAATAGCCCTAAAAAGTTAAGTATTACTAATGAGACAGGACAACAACTCCGAATTAGGATGAACTTTCATCAGCACACAATTAAAGAAAAGAGAACAGATCTACCTGTGGCTATTATTATATTTATTTTTGTAGTCCTCATCACACCATAATGGATATAAAGTACTGGTATTGAAAATTAATTTCAAATCCCAAAGAGGCAGGAGAATCTGGGAATACAAATTGATGATGACCTTTGACACATTCAGAGCAGGAATGAATGTGTCTCATGGATTTATGTCTTTTTATATCAATTAAAGAATCTTCAAATCCAGGACCAGACCACCAAAGGACAATAAAACGATCACACTTCTTATCTCTGACCACTGATATTTACTGCCCAGCTGCTCTTATCCGCCCTCCCAACACTGACCATGTTCTGCTTCACGTCATCTGTCTTATGTACTGCATCATCCAGTCATCCATTGTGTATAAATGTGTGTGTTTAGAATTTGTGTCATTATTATCCTGATGTAGAGTCCATAGAGTCTCGAAAGCTGCTATTTGTTGCCATCTTTTCAGTTAGCCATTAAAAGATATCAACCACTGAGGACCCTCACATTTTATTATTTTTCTAATAAATTATGATCCCAGTTATTAAGGAGCAGGTAATATTTCTGCTGCTTAAACCAAGTCCTGTGTGTTGGCTGTAAGGACAAGCTGCACATAGCCTGGAGCCCCCCTCTAAATATATTCCTTCATTGGGTCTTGTTAGCAGTATGACAATAGCAGGTTTCTACATCCTGCTCTGAATGATCCCAGGATTAATAGACGCATCAAATGCACAGAGTTACTCAAGAACGAACATGTGCAGTCCTGGAGGATTTTTACAGAACATATCAACAACAATTATGTGATCGTATAAAACATTTCATAATGTGCAATTAAAGAACACATTGGTAGGGCCGGTGCCACCAACAACAATTCAATGCAAATGATCTCCCTTAAAACAATAGTACAGTAAAGCATACTGAAAATAAACTGTGGTGTTCTACAAACAGCACTACATAAACCATAAGTGCTGCCTGAACCCAGCAGCCTCAGCTCCATTTACACTGAAAGAGCCTTAGAAGTCTCATTCACAATGATATGTGCTGACGCTGCGCAAAGGATGCAGAATTTTCTGCATCAAATCTGCATCCACTTTTAGCACAAAGGGCTCCTTTCACATCAGCGGTTTATGCTGATAAGCGGCAGATACGGCAGGTGGCACCGCATCTGCCACCTAACGGCCAACTTGCAGCCCGGATCCGGAAAGCCACATGTATTGTCTATGGGGCTTGCGGTTTGGTGCGGCAAGTGCAGTTCTGGTGGATTCAGCAGATCCGGCACTTGTGGCTGTGAAAAAAAAAAAAAACCTGCATGGGGCTTGCTGGATCGGGCCGCAAGTCGGCCATTAGGCGGCAGATCCAGCATATGCAGCCCCACCTGCCGGATCTGCCGCACATCAGCGTAAACTGCTGATGTGAAAGGGCCCTGACGCAGCAAAAGTGTTGCTCTTTTGCTAGGATATCTGTATTTTTGATGCAGAAAATTCTCCATCTGTCCCCGCCCTGTAGCACCGCGCATACCTTGCGTACTGTCTGGCACTTCCGAGTTTCGGCCATGTCACAGACAATGTGGGTCACACACCCACTTACCCATGTGATGTGTGACGCAGCCGAACCCCAGAAGTGTTGGGTCATAGACAAGGTAAGCTGCGCAAAAGAATTGACATGTTGCTTATTTATATGGATCAAAAGATCCATAAAAATCTTCAGCTATTACACAGCGCAAAATGCGTAGATGTTGGCACAGCACAAGCAAAGTCACATTGACTTTGTTGGCTAGCCCATACACTGTGCATTTGCTGCATATTTTTACAAATACACTGTAAAAATGCACAGCAAATGTGATGCAAACGTGCCATGAAGTGAGTATGTGACAAATTTGCCACCAATTTGTCACGTACTCACTTCTCAGCACGTGACTTGGGGTTGCGCCTGCAAGGGTTATTCTATCTCCTCTCATTCAATCCAGCACTCGACCTCTGTCCTATGCTGAAAGGGAGCATCAATCACACCCCGACTCAGACTGCGCACCCCGCTTCACACACGCTGCCACCACCCACCGGATTTTGGGGGGCCGATGGGTTCCCCTAAACTAAGACTTATCAGACAATCAACAAAATCACACCTTTCTAAGGCTGTGTATTCTTTAGAGTATACAAGGTTCAGACTTATTAAAGTTTAAAGCTTTAATATAAAAGATACAGTGCTTACAATAAAAGATATAAAAAATGGAAATAAAAAGTGACATACAAATATGCAAACAATGAAATAAAAAGGAGAAACTTACAGAAACCTAAACTTGACTTCTGTTGCCCGATGGAGAGAGAGGAGATATACGGAATGATGATCACAGCAGCTCGGCTGACCCATCTCAGTGACCCAGAGCTTTAGCTGAGCGAGTCCAGATATAGACTCAGACTGGGGGTCAGATTTCTAGACCGGCCTTCCAGTTTAACATTCTACTTCTGGGTCTATGATTGGACACTCACTAATTTAGCCATGCACACATTATGTTTGAACATGTTCTTTGTTTTCTTACTAGGTCTCCTGATTTGCTTCCCATCTGTGGGTCTGTTTGAAGTTTACCATTTGAGACGGCTTCTCTCTCTTAGCAATTCTCTTCCTCTTTGAGGTTCCATGTATGTGTGAATTTATTGCCCTGCCGGCAGGATGCCCCCTGCGGAGACTAGAGTCAGTGTGACAGGGAACCTAGCTTTGTGCTAAAAAAAAGGTTGTGACCTCTTGTGGTTTGACATAGAATTTAACCCCTTAACTGTTCTGGTGTCCAGTCCCTGAGATACATATTTCACTACACCCCCAGCCTCCCCAGTCCTGAATATTCTCCCACCGTCCCAAGTGCTGTATATGCCCTAGCCCTGTATATGCTCCCAGCCCTCGCCAGTGATGAATATTCCCCCACTCTCCCCAGTGATGTATATGTCCCCAGGCCTCCCCAGTGAAGGTATATGCCCCCAACCCCCAGTGATATATATTCCACCACCCTTTCTAGTGCTGTATATTCCCCCATCTCCAGTGCTGTATATGCCCCCAGCGCTCAGCAGTGTTGTATATGCCCCCACTCATGTACATGCCCTCAGCGTCTCCTGTGTGATGTATTCACAACAGTCCCAGTGTCTCCTATGTTATATATAATTTACAAAATGTATCACAAAGAATTGACTGCACTCCAGGCCGAAGCAAACCTGGAAAAGCAGCTGTGAGAAGCAACAAGATCAATATCACAGAACATCACAGACTTAATTATATATCGTGTTCATTTTCAAGGTGATTATTTTGTGTGGCCCCCAAAGGTTGGTAGAAATGACAAAATGGCCCCCCCGCAGGAAAAAGGTTCTCCACCCCTGGTCTAAACGGAGCCTAACAGAGTACGTTCAAATGTACAGAATAATGGACCAGAGAAGTTTTACAATGAGAGTACAAGGGAGGCAGATTGTGACTCTGCTTTGGTATTAAATCAGGTTTTTTCCTTTCTTTATTCTGGACTTGTTGTTTTTACTCCAGCTCCGCTGTTAGTCCAAAATTCATAATTTGGTTATGTTGTAGATTTCCGAAAACTAAAATTGACATGCTCCAGAATTAAAAGTACAAACTATAGGTTAAGTTTTAAGTCTTGAGCATGGGGATGAGATCTGCTTTAACCTCATTCACATTACCGCTGCTGTCCATTGTCTCTGAAAATGCAAAAGGAAAAACAGCAGCAACAGTGGTATATGTATATGGCAGCTTTCTGTTAGAAGCTGGAAAACCCCAGTCCACTGAGATTATGTGTGTGTACTGTTTTACTTTGGGGAAATAGCTATTCACAACAGTTGGGCAAGTTATATTAGAGGACTGTTAGTATGACGGTATAGCAAGTGTCATATGTGTTGGTACAGTAGTCTCCTTTGTAAACCTTTCTAGGGATATAAATTCATTATCCTGTTTGGATTGTGTTTTTTGCTATAACCGGGCACAGAATCTGCATTTTGTGTGTCCCCAAATGGCTCATTATATAGATGGATGTGCACTATGTTTTTACACATAATATATATATATATATATATATATATATATATATATATATATATATATATATATATATATATATATATATATATATATATATATCTACTATATAATTGCCGTAGGCAAAATCGTGTCGGACCCCGAAATCGCCGTGGCTATGTCACTATGTGACGTCACCACGCGCGAGCAATGGCCGCCAAGCGGCCATTGCGAGTCGCTGGCCGAAAATAGAACCAGAGGCTCGGCTACAAACTTAGCGATTTACCGCTGAGGTAGCGCGAGCAATGGCCGCGAGGCCATTGCGAGTCGCTACCTCAGCTGCCGCACCTGCCGCAAGTCCCACTATACTTTCAATGGGGATTCATTGCGAGGCGCTGTGTAGCGCGAGCAATGGCCGCGAGGCCATTGCGAGTCGCTACCTCAGCTGCCGCACCTGCCGCAAGTCCCACTATACTTTCAATGGGGATTCATTGCGAGTCGCTGTGTAGCGCGAGCAATGGCCGCGAGGCCATTGCGAGTCGCTAGCTCAGCTGCCGCACCTGCCGCAAGTCCCACTATACTTTCAATGGGGATTCATTGCGAGGCGCTGTGTAGCGCGAGCAATGGCCGCGAGGCCATTGCGAGTCGCTACCTCAGCTGCCGCACCTGCCGCAAGTCCCACTATACTTTCAATGGGGATTCATTGCGAGTCGCTGTGTAGCGCGAGGTTGCGGTAATCCCCATAGAAAGTATAGGGCGAGTTGCTACTTTGTGTTCTAAGACCCTTACAACATAATAGTTCAATTTTCCTTAAATGATATCAACCATACAAATATATGTAGTTGGTGTAAAGATGTCATTGGAATAATTGGATTATTATTTGAAAATCTTAAAATAAATTTAAAAATAATCTAGACACCCGATGCATTTGCATCGGGCTCACAGCTAGTATATATATATATATATATTAAATCGACAGTGTGTGTGTGTATAAACAGCACATCCATTAGATTTCTGAATAAAAAAAGTATAAAGATGAGAAGTGCCAATCCCCCATAATGTGCTGTCATTAACTGTGTGTCTTAATAGAAATGTTAGCACTTAACTAGGAGTCACAGACTTTCCCATTTGTATTAAAGTGAACCTCTTCTTCTAGCGGGTGACACATCCTTTGTCACCCACACACAGTCTCCTTCATTGTGCTCCTGCACTTGTGTCTGCCCTGCTGAGAGCAGAGGAAAGTATTGTAATGCGCAGGGAAGGGTCAAAGAACGCCCGCACATGCTCATACGCGGGTGCTCTTTAACCTTTCCCCATACCTGCGCAATACAATACTTTGCCCTCAGCAAGCCAGAGAGAAGCTGGCATACACAAGAGCGCAATTGAAGAGACTGGGTGACGTAGGACGCGTCATCCATATGAAGCATCAGACCAAGACCAGCGACACCCATCGGTCCAAGCAGGACCGCCACACAGATAATTATAATAAGGGTATGTGCACATCAGTCGGTTCTGCATCTTTGCAGACCGACCGGGAATCGGTGGAGACTGGCAGAAACTGAGTTTTCTGCACTCGCCAGTGTCCCTCGTTTTGTTAGCGATTTGCTAACGATTTGCGATCGGGTTCCGAGCGGTCGTACAGCGTGTTATTGGCGATTTCCCCGGCGTCTTCCTTAGCTATTTCCAGACTGGTCTTTGCTGCACTTGTTCAGCTGGACCCGCTGGAAAAACGCTAAAAAGGAGTCACTTGCTCTATCTTTGAGAACCGGTCGGAAACCGGTGAATAAACTAAAATCGTCAAGAAGAAAAACGTTGTAATGTACACAGCGTTTTCAAAACTCCATTGACTAGCATGTTAATCCTACCGGTGGGTAGGATTAACATAAATTAACATAAAACTCAGCGGGAACCGCCGACGGAAAACGTGCAAAACCAGCCCACATACCGACTGATGTGCACATACCCTAAAAGCGTTTTTTTTTGTTTTTTTTACATAGTACAGATCAGCCTGGAAATGTATCTAAATTATTCCAGAATGCTATATATTAGGCCTTACTACTTATTAACTTGTAAGTGGGTTAAGAACTGGCTCAGTGATAGGAAACAAAGGGTGGTTATTAATGGAACACACTCAGAATGGGTCACAGTTAACAGTGGGGTACCACAGGGGTCAGTGTTGGGCCCGATTCTTTTTAACATTTATTAATGACCTTGTAGGGGGCATACAGAGTAGAATCTCAATATTTGCAGATAACACTAAACTCTGCAGGGTAATCAATACAGAGGAGGACGATTTTATATTTCAGGAGGATTTATGTAAACTAGAAGCTTGGGCTGATAAATGGCAAATGAGTTTAATGGGGATAAATTTAAGGTCATACACTTGGGCAGAGGAAATAAAATATATAATTATGTTCTTAATTGTAAAACACTGGGCAAAACTATCACTGAAAAATACCTAGGTGTATGGGTAGATGACAAACTCACATTTAGTGGCCAGTGTCAGGCAGCTGCTGCAAAGGCAAATAAAATAATGGGATGTATTAAAAGAGGCATAGATGCTCATGTGGAGAACATAATTTTACCTCAATACAAGTCACTAGTGCGACCACACTTAGAATACTGTGTACAATTCTGGTCTCCGGTGTATAAGAAAGACATAGCTGAACTAGAGCGGGTCCAGAGAAGAGCGACCAAAGTTAGAGGACTAAGGGGTCTGCAATACCAAGACAGGTTATTAAACTTGGGGTTATTAAGTTTGGAAAAACGAAGACTTAGGGGGGATCTTATAATAATGTATAAATATATGAGGGGACAGTACAGAGAACTTTCTAATGATCTCTTTACTCTTAGGCCTGAGAGTGGGACAAGGGGGCATCCTCTACATCTGGAGGAAAGAAGGTTTAATAATAATCACAGACGCGGATTCTTTACTGTAAGAGCAGTGAGACTGTGGAACTCTCTGCCACATAATGTTGTAATGAGTGAGTCACTACTAACATTTAAGAAGGGCCTGGATGCCTTTCTTGAAAACTATAATATTACCAGTTATATATACTAGATTCTTTGATAGGGCGTTGATCCAGGGAACTAGTCTGATTGCCATATCTGGAGTCAGGAAGGAATTTTTTTCCCCAATGTGGAGCTTAGTGTTGCCACATGGGTTTTTTTTTGCCTTCCTCTGGATCGACATGTTAGGCTATGGGTTGAACTAGATGGACTTAGGGTCAAACTTAAATACTGTTACTATGTATGTTACTAGTGGTGGCTGCAGTTAATATATGAAAAAACTGGTGATAAAAAAGAGCTTTTTAAAGTGAATCTATCAATGGGATAGGATAAAATTTCATAAGGAATGACTTATAAAGGGAATGTGTAGTTAAAATGCATTTACATAACAAGGGAAAAGCAAATTATTTTATACTTTGTTGTATAACATCTACCCATGTTGAGTTATGATCGCTTGGTTCAACGGAGGGTTTTACTGGGCACACCGCAACACCAGAAATAAGGAGGGTGCTCACCGTGCCATGTGCAGAACGACATTAGGAGGGAGAGAAGGCAGGGCACATGAAGGAAGAAACACCATGAGAATGGGAATCAGTATAAAAGTGAAACAATCTTTGTTAATATACAAGTGCAAGGGACATTAAAAACATTTAAAACCATGTGGGAGGGGGGGGCAGGTCAGTCAATAGCCAAATGAAATAATAATATAATTACAGTGGCATGTGGCATGTACATGGAATGTCCGACATAAATAACAAATGGTAGATCCAAACAATAAAGTGATGACATAAAGAAAACCATAGATAAACAATAATAATGATGGTAGTGAAGGGGTACCTCAATAGTGGGATAGCAAATAACAATTATGTCTGTTATGTGTTAAAATAGTAGTGCACCCACTCAGGGTTGCCAATGCAATATAAGCATAGGGTTATATATAATATGGACAGGTGTAGATGGTCAAAACAGTATGGGCTGAGTATTATGATGAACAAGTGTAGAAAGACAGGGGTTATCGTTCCAACACCAATAACCCTAGGGGGTGTAAAGTTCCCGTCACACACAACGACGCACCAGCGATCCCGACAATGATACGACCTGTAGGGATCGCTTGTACGTCACTTTGGGATCACTGGTGAGATGTCAAACAGTCAGATCTCACTAGCGACTTCAGCAACGATCCGGAATGATACAGAGGTTGTTGGGAATTGTCACTCTCAGGCGTAGCACTGAGATCATTGGTCGTTGTCCCTTTTAAACACAGCGATGCAGCGTTCCCAGTGGGAGCGCAAAGACCAAAAAATGACCCAGAGCACTTTGCAACGATCAACGATCTCACAGCAGGGGCCTGATCGCTGCTAAGTGCCACACATAACGAGATAGTTAGCGAAATCACTGTTACGTCACAAAACCTGTGACGATACAACGATCTCGCTAACAATCTCGTTATGTGTGACGGGGGCTTAAGACTATGGCTATAGTCCAAAATACAACTAAGTAGATGACAGGATATCCCTGAATAATAGCCCAATGGGGAGTCTTGGTGATAAAACAAATGGAGAATGATCACTCATACGTAAATACAGTAGTGCCAAATACAAGACAGATGTTACACAAGCGTATATCAGTGTGACCTGATCAATATGGGCATGGATATAACCACGAGTGATCTAAAATATAAGAAGTACCACAGTAATAAAAGTAGCAAAGGCACACTTATGCACATGGGGCGCCCAATGTAGGTGGAAACAGCGCAAAAAAGGCCGATATAGTGCAGATATGGGGTTGAAAATGGTACAAACAAATATAAATGGTAAACAATTTGTAATAACATAAATAGCAGTATGAGCCATATATATCAGAGTAAGGGTTAGAACTACAGAATCAATACCCCAGGATGGTGTGTAGTACAACAATAACCCTATACTATAAATGCCAGGTGGTAGCCAGCCAAGGGTATTGATGGTTAAACCAAAGGTATCTAAGGTGCACAATGTAGGTTACTATGCTTGTGCCAAAAATACACCGAGTAGCAAATAACATAAACCCTTGTATCCAGGTATCTGAAACCTGGTATCACAATGTAGGTTACTGTGCTTGTCCGAAAATACACCAAGTAACATAACATAAACCCTTATATCCAGGTATCTAGAACCTGGTAATATCAGCTATCCCAACCAGTTTAAGATACCAGTGCAAGTATTATGGAGAATATCAGTCAGATAGGTCATATAGTCACCAGGCCGTCGGAGTCATGAGAAAAGCCATGTACGAAGCTGCGTCCCAAGCAGCGATACACGTGGGGCCTGGGTCCCCACCGGCCTGACAGTTATATTGCTATACATGGCTTTTCTCATGACACTGATGGTTTGGTGACTATATGACCTATCTGCCTTATATTCTCCATAATACTTACACTGGTATCGTATAACTGTTCGTCTACTGCGGGTAGGCAGATATCAGGGTGCTGGCCGATACTAACAGTATTGAGCAGAGCAGGTCATGCCCCCTGACGTGATTTAATGTCCCAGAAGTCAGGGGAGCATGGTCATTAGAAGAATTTATCCCTTTAAGGTCTGTTTTTGTCTTGTTTATTTTCTATAATTCAGGTTTTAGAGGAATTAATTTGTCAAAAATGTGAAGGATTAAAGATATTTATTAACTGCCTTAAATTAAATATTTCTGATTGAAAAAATAACTAAAATAATGTTTTTCTGTCATTACCTTGCTGTCTCATACTGTTTGACAGTAATAAGAGTGTCTTCAATTGTCTTGTTAACTAGTGTATTTACACTGGAAATAAAAAAGTTGATGGCTCCCAGAAGAGTTTCTCCATTCTTTGCGAGAAGTTTCTGAGTGTCCGCGTTGTAGCCGAATTCCTCCTATATGACATCAAGCAGTAAAATATCATAAAATGACACAAAATAGTAATCATCAAAGTAACGCTTAATAATAATAACATGGCTTTAAGCTATTGTGTTTCCTTTACACCACCAATTTCGAAATGCCCTATTAGGCCAGGGTAAGCGCCAGAGTGGAAGAACGCCAGAGACTGAACATTATAGGACACGGAAGACCACAGGAATTCATTGAAAACAATGGTGGGACATTTTTTAATGGGTGTTGTGCAGGAAAAGAGAAATCACACTCTTGTTTCCCTACTAATGAAAACTAAATATGGTGCTGCCTGGTGCGAGACCCTCTGTAATCAACTGCTGGCTTCAGACTAGATGACGAACCTCTGTGTAAACAGGAATACAATATACTGAGCTTGAAATTATTATAGTAAGCTTTGAAGGTTAGATAAGTTATAGGAAATATACCCATCAGTGATATTTATGGCTTATTCACAACTTTCTACTAGTTATTTCAGTCTGAGCCAAGTTATAGTTCACAACAACAGCCAAAACACACTACTAGTGATGAGCGAGCACTAAAACGCTCGGTGCTCGTGCTCTGGCCGAGCATCTCAAGATACTCTTGTACTCGGCCAGAGAACCGAGCCCAATGTAAGTCAATGAGTGACAGACTCCGCCCACAGACTTCCGGTTATAAAACGAGTAATTCGGAAAAGGGCGGGAGGGGGCTTTTAAAATCGCCGCAGCATATAACACCTTGCTGTGGCCCCCAGAGGGATCCTATTAATTAATCTGCTCCCTGTATGGTGCCAGCTCACTATGTGCACTGAAGGGAGCAGTGTATGTGTCTCAGATCGCTATTTATTACCGAGCATCTCGGCAGTACTCGGTGCTCGCCGAGCACCCGAGTACCGAGATACTCTTGCGAGTACCAAGTCGCGCCGAGCATACTCGCTCATCACTACGTCTCTGTTCACGGTTTACATCTGGGTACTATTGGACTTGATAACAGTAGATTAGTGCTGGTTCTGATGTTAGATTCCCACCAATCAAATACTGCTGACCTAGCCTAAGAATAAGATATTAATATCATAATATCATTAATAATATAAGTATGGACAATTCCTTTAAAAGGGACTGTCATCTCAGAATGACTGGTTAAAACCAAACACACGCACTCAGTGCACCCTTGCCGAGGCCAAATAGTTCAGTGCACCTTCCTACATAATTGTTTTCCAACTATCTCTGCATTCTACAGGCTTGATTTACAGCTGTCAGGTTCTGTCCGGGGTTTTGCAGGATCCACCGGACAGAACCTGACAGCACAGGATGAGCAGCATTGTTTTTTCCAGAATTCGGTTTTCTTCTGCTGTCCACAGTGCTGATCTGCCAGCCTGTGTGTGTAGTTCTACGGTCCATGGTGCTTAACTCCCAGCAGTGTCTCTGAAATGCTGCTGTGCTCAATCAGTAACATGGACAGCAGTATTTCAGAGACACGGCTGGGAGTTCAGCACCATGGACAGCAGCACTGCACACACAGGCCGACAGATCAGACCCTGCGCTGTGATTTTCCTCGGATCTGAGAAACGATCCCATTTTTTAACGGATCAGGCGCCCATAGACTCCCATGTTATGGGCGCCAGATCGCCCTGGTTCCGATTTTGTCCGATTTGTGCACCGGAGGCAAAGAAAAGGATGCTTACTCAGATTTTGTGCTTGGGGAAAAACCGGATCAGGGACAAAAACCACAAAACCAGATGGCCAAATAGGACCAATCTAGCACTATAGGGAAACATGGGGAAAAAACAGATCAGGTTATGTACGGTTCAAACCGGACAGAACCTGACAGCTAAAAACCGTGATGTGAAGCCGGCCAAACACATCGAATACTCCTGAATTTTTTATAGGCTTCTTGATTGCCAGTTATGGCTTTACTGGAGCTGAGATAGATGGAAATCACATAGGTGGAATTGTGCATTAAGCAGTTTGGTCACACCAAAGTGACACCAAGCGCAGGGCTTGGGTTAATCATTTATTTAGTGTGGACAATCTTATTTTAACTTTTGTAAAAAGTTCAATTTTTGGGAACCCATACAAATAAACAACTACACGTGTGGCCTTCTTTCCATCCTCAAAATAGATACCCTGTGACCATTACTTATTGTGATCATGATTGTGGATCCTGTGTTACTGATCTGTAGATTACACTGTTCTACAGCTAAATTGGCTCCTTGCTGGCAAACAAAAATAGAATGGAGACCACAAATGTTTTTTGATTATTTAATTTATATTATAATAAAAAAAAATAATGGGCTCCCCTGTATTTTTGATTGCCAGCCAAGGTAACACCCGTAAAGCCCATAGCTGGCTGCTATATCTGCGCTGAGAATAAAAAATATAGCATAGCCTTATGCACATTTTTTAAAATGTATTTATTTTTACACTGCTATCACTGCAGATTCGCTGCCAGTGGCACAATGGGTGGAGGCGCAACAGCCAATCACAGATGCTGTCACAGACAGTGATTATTAGTGGTTGGCTGTTAGAGCCAGTGCAGTGAATAAAGATTGAGTTATTGAATGGGACTCGAAAGTAGTGTGCTTGCAGCCGCCAGAGACTCGGTAAGCATAATGCTCCTGTTTAATTGTCATTTGCTTATTTTTACAGCCCTCCCAGCCAAACCCGAAGAGTAACATGGACTTCTCAGGGAATTCCATGTTCGGGGTCCGTGCCTGAACACTAGGTGCTGGGTGCGGACCCTGAACTTTATCTCAGGTTCTTCCATCACTAGATAAAATCGAGAGGGAATGGCTCATTTCTTAATGATTAATTGAATCTGACAAATTTAGAAAATATGTTGCACAGTGTTACCCATCTGTGATCAGAAGGAAATTCTACTGAAAGGTGATCTGTGCAACCTAATATAGGGCTTGGTGACAATGTGCCATGATTTTAGAATATGTTATTTAATACAACTTACTGAAAATAAAAAGTCAATTTTTAAAAAATATTTTTTACATACTTTCGTTAAACAATACGCCATTTTCTAATGACATGTGATATGTACCATTAAATAAGCATGGTTTTCATACAAGGACAAAAGCATAAACGTGTATTCAAGATAATCTAAAAAATGTCAAGATGCTAGACACAGCTCGTGTGTCAGGAAAAGACGCATTTCAACATAAGTTGCTATTTATTGAAGGCATTAGCATTTGTACTGAAAATAGAACATGAAGCAGGCAGATCGCGGACATGTCGAGCATTTGTTATATAAAAGCAAGATCAGAGACAATGATGTCATCAGGACAGTAAGACACAGAATGGGAACAATAACAAGGGGTGGGCTGGCGAGCAATTATACACGATCAAAGGAGCGCTCAAATGTCAAATAAATCATCTCATGGAGGGAAGCAAAACAAGCTAAGAGGAGCTCAGGTACAGCAGTGATGATGATGATGATGCACATGGCCAATGAAAAGTATCCATATTCCTATGAAAACATGCCTAGAAACAGGACATGCACAGCGGGACAGCTATCATGATTAGCGTAAAGTGGACAAGGATTGTCCAGTCCAGACTAGTGCATAAAAGCAGTGAGTTTTACCACCCCAAAGCCCTAAATGCTAAATTAACTACTAAGAGAAAAGGTTATTTATTTGCTTATTTGGTCTACCAATTTTTTTTTTATAGCTAAAGCACGTATTACTTTTTCCCTTTACTCCTATACCAAAAAGAGGAAATTGCAATTATGAGTCCCTATGACAGGGATGAGGTACCTTTTTACTGCCAGGAGCCATTTGGAAAGTTCTACCATCATCCGGGTGCCGCACAAAAAGATCAGGCTATATTTAGTCAATTAATTCACCCCTAATGTGACGGCTGTAGCAGCTTCTTTTGGTGTGGCTGTGATGTTAGGAGATATTGATCTTGTTGCTTCTCACAGCTGCTTTCCCGGTTTGTGTTGGCCTGGAGCTCAGTCAATTCTTTGTGATAAGTTTTATAAATCATATACATAACATAGGGGATGCTGACACCGCTGTATGTACATCACATAGGAGACAATGAGACTGCTGTATATACGTCATTGGGGACATGGGGACCACAGTATATGCATCACAGGAGATGCTGGGGGCATAGATATAACTGACGGGCTCAAACAGCATGGGGGGACACAGGGGAGTGGGGCACACACACCACAGGGGAAGAGGGCACAACACAGCACCAGAGGGCACACACAGCACCTGGAGAGGTCATAGATCATAGAGATATTGATCTTGTTGATTCTCACAGCTGCTTTTCCAGGTTTGTGTTGGCCTAGGGCACAGTCAATTCTTTGTGATAAGTTTTCTAAAACATATAAATCACATAGGGAATGCTGGAACTGCTTATATACATCACATAAGAAACACTGGGTCCGCTGTATATACATCACATAGGAGACAATGAGACTGCTGTATATACGACACTAGAGACATGGGGGCTACAGTATATGCTATATGCATGACAAGGTATGCTTGGGGCATAGATATCACTGAAGGGCACATACAGCACCGGGAATGGGGGGGCACATACAGCACCATGGAAAAGGCACACAAAGCACTGGGAAGGGGGGGGAGCACATACAGCATCGGGGGGCAAATGGTACTGCGAGGCACATAGCTCACCGGGGAGGGGTACATAGCTAGGGGGCACAGATCACTGGGGAGAAGGGGGCACAGACAGCCCTGTGGACTCTCTGGCAGCTGCTCCTCTTCTGAAGTACGGGAGCACATTTCAAGCTAGCCTCGCCTTCAAAGTGCATCCTCGCGGCCAGCGTGGGGATGTATCCTTCAGTGTATGCATTGCAGCATTCAGCAAGACACAGCTGTCACCCAAGAACTGTGGACCCCGGGTTCTGCCCACACCGCATAAAATGCCATTGGCCATGGGCCGAAGGTTCCACCCCTGCTCTAGGAGAACAGTGATGACAATATCTGTAAAGCACTGAGGAATAGGACTGCACTATATAACCAAAAGGAGTAAATAATAATAACAAACAATTACCATTTATTTGCCTAAATGCAATGATACTATTGCAATCAAGGTAGTAGAACATCTCTGGATCAATGAATGCTTGGGCTGCTTCCAGGCAGGGGTCACAGTAAATTATTTTTTAAGATTGTAAATGTGACTTTCCAACACACACCCTCCAAAAACACTCCTCTACAAGGATGAAGCTAATATGTGTGGTTGGCCTCCATTTTAATCTTACTAAATGAATGTGAGGTTTTACATGACAGCTCTGGAGCAACACCTTTCCTTTGTTTGATATTGACAGCTCCAGCTCCTGACGAGGGCACCGTGGGCTCCGTGTACACGTCTAATGGCCATCGATGGAGATTACGACTGGGAGAGATGAATATTCTCTCTTTTCCCTTCCCTGGATGTGCAAAGGTTTCTTCTTTTTGTATATATGTTATAACATATTTTCGTTACAGGTTAAAAGTAAACCATAAAACTATAAAGTCTGCAAACTGGTTTAACAAGTAAATAAATTCATCTCATGTAATTGCTATCAAAGAAAGTGACTAAAATCAAGAAAGACGAGATCTGAAAAAAAAGACTGACTTGTTTGCCTCAGCATCAAATGATCTAATGAAAGGATTTGAGGAGTGCTCCTTCATGTGCAGGACAAAGTGATCTGGAAACACTTTATATTAGTAAGTAACAACAGTATTATGTAAGGAAACACACGAGAGCCCAAAAAAGGCAGCAAAGCGGCATGAGAGGATGTCTGAGAAGTAATTAAAGGAGTTCTCCAATTCTGGAAAGCCCCCGTCTCCTGGCAGCTGTTTGTTTCTTTACTATAAAAAACTAAACTTGTACTTTACATCATGTTCCCGGTCAGCGCTGAGTCTCTGCTACTTACCCCAATCTCTGTTATTGTCTGCAAGGTCGGCGTCATGTTGACTGTGCTGCAGACAATCAGTGAGCTCAGTGGTTCTTTCCAATTGGACGGCTCAGGAGCCACTAAGCTCAGTTATTGGCTGGGTTCACATTTGCGTTTTGGAACGCAGTGTAACTGAACGCAGCCAAACGCATGCGCACTTTGTTCCTATGTTTAACATTTGAACACATAGTACCTGCGTTTGGCTGTGCAAAATTTGTGCACCTTCAAATCGCAACATGTTGGATTTTTTGTGCGTGGCTGTCTACTTGTTTTGTACGCAAGCAGACAGATGTGCACAAAGAACGCATGACAGTGAATGTGGGCGCAGTGCCATCTGCAGGCGAGCACAAAAATGCAGCGGATGGTGACGTCATTCAGAGGTTTACCCTGCCTAAATCCCATTATGGGATCTCTCTCTCGGAGTTGGGAGTCGTATGCTTGGCTCACTGACTTCACAGCCATTATTGTGGAGTTGGAATCATCAAGTCGCATGTTTGGCTTACTGACTTCACAGCCATGGTTGTGGAGTCAGAATCGGTGTCCATTAAGGCCCTGTTACACGGTACGACGTTGATACGATAACACTAATGATCTCTGGGGCGCACGGTCGTTGGACATCGTTTTGACATAGTTATTGAGATGTCACACGCATAGATATCGTGCACGACGTACCAATGATGTAGCGAGCAGGTATCGTTCGTACAACCCAGCAAACTATACTTGTCCACTGATGTGAATGGGCGAAGTTGTGAACCACATCGTTATCGCGGTGTCACAAACAACGATGCAGCAGGTTGGCTGATCGAGGATCGTGTGATTTGAAAACATGTTCTCAAATGTGTGATCAACGATCCAACGATTTATCGTAATCAATTCTCGGTGTTACACGCAACGATGTCGTTTGAACGACTCAAAACCCATGACGTTTGAGCGATATCGTTAAGGATATTGTGACGTTTAACGGGGCCTTTATGGTGGAGTTGGATGTTTGGCTTACTGACTTCACAGCCATGGTTGTGGAGTCAGAGTTAGTGTCTATTATGGTGGAGTTGGAGTCAGATTTAGGGACACTGAAGAGTTGGATGTTTGGCTTACTGACTAAACAGCACTGATTTTGAGAATCTTTTTTTTCCCACTTCACTTTCTACTTCATGGTAGTGGTAAATTTAGATTGAAAAAACTTGCATTTATTTATGAATATTTTGGAAATGTGGTGAAAAATTTGCAATTTTCAGACTTTGTATTTTTGTATAAAAAATATCTTAACATTTTCAACAAGTCTCTTTTACACTGACATTTTTCAAGCATTGTTTAATTTTTTACGGTGTTAGAAGGGTTAAAGTTTTGCAGCAGCTTTAATTTTTTTCAATAAAATTCACAAAATCTGATATTTTATCTTCTTATGGACATAGAACTTACAGCTAGGTCATATGCCTGTTCCCTGATGCGGACTCAAGAACCAAGCATGCATCTTTGGTGACTGATGAAGGATGTACAATTCAGCCATCAATTGTCGCTAAAGGTCCTGTCACACGCGTCAATGTCGTCAGCGATCTGATCGCTGACGACATTGATGGCTGATCGCTGGTGAGCTGTCACACAGACAGACTCACCAGCGATCAATTGACCAGTGACATCATGGAAACGATTTAAATATCGTTTCCACGATGTCCTGCTCCCGCTGCCAGCCTGCTGGAAGCGGGAGCAGCCTGGTCTCCAAGGTACACTGCGGGTAACTAGGCAGCGCGCGCTGCCTAGATACCCGACGTGTACCTTAGTTACCAGCCTCCTCCGCTCACCGGGTGAGCGGAGGATGCTGGTAACTAAGGTACACGTCGGGTATCTAGGCAGCGCGCGCTGCCTAGTTACCCGCAGTGTACCTTGGAGACCAGCTCCCAGCGCTTGTGACAGGCGCTGGGAGCTGGAATATCGCTCGCTCCCGGTGTCACACGCAGCGATGCTGCGTGTCCACCGGGCGACAATCGCCAGGTTTTAGGACTGATTCTAAAACCTGGCGATCATCAACCAGCGATTTATCACTGGTTGATGCAGTATGTCACACGCGTCAATATCGCTGCAACGTCACGTGCAGCCGATATCGTGCAGGCGATATTGACGCGTGTGACAGGCCCTTAAGGCTGTGTTCCCACGATCAGTATTAGCAGCATATTTCTGCTGTGACCATAACGCTGTGTTCAACATTACAGGCACAGTGGATGGAATTTATAGAAATCTCAAGCTCACTGTTCATTTTTTTGTACACAGCATTAACTGACATGTGGGGCAGCTTTTCGTGCCACTGCTAGTGCACAGCATGCCAATTTATCGCTGTGGAGCCAAAGGCGATCTCGGTGGGTGAATGTAGGGAAAGACCTCTGTGCACCGAACGCTAACTGTAGGCACAGGGCAGCGGTGTTCACCCGCGGAGATCCTCGCCGTCCCCGCAGGAGAGGAGACACCGTCTATGACGCAGCATGTCCGGATCGTGGGGACATATCCTATGATGGACTGGAGATTGTTAAATGTTGCTGTCAATCTGTTACAGCTACATCTCAATCAAAGTGCACTAGCAGGGGGGCATGCTAGTCTAACTGCACAATGACATGACCCTGATGCGATTGTAAGCAGCCAAAGGGTTGCCATGACAGCTGGGGGTTTGCTGAGGACCTCCATGCCCATCCTGATGGTGCTTCTATGTAAGCCAGCCTGAGGCTGGTGCTCATAGCAGACCAGGATTTTTCCTATGCACAGCAACACTGTACTATTGCTGTCTAAATCACAAGTGATCAGACAGTAGCAGTTCAAACTTCATAAGGGGACTAAAAATACAAGTAAAAAAAATGTTTTAAATATGAAAAAGCCATATAAAATTCAAAACACCATAATTTCCCCCATTTCCAATTAATAAAACACACTTAAAAGAGAACCTGTCACCGCCCCCAGGTGCTTTCCAAATTGAAAGCACCACTGAATGCAGTGTGTATACTGCATTTAGGGAAGGGGTCTCCCAAGTCTCTACCCCCCATAACCTGTAAAAAACACTTTAGAAAGTGTAGAGATAAGGAGTCCGGAGGAACTTACAGATTATGGAGTCCTTGCTGTTCCCTGGTGTCCTCCCCGCCTCCTGCCTGTGACGTCAGCGCCGAAGCTTGCCCTCATACAGATTATGCTGTATGCATACAGCAGGACAGCTCCGGCGCTGACGTCACAGGCAGGAGGCGGCACAGAGAGGCAGGGGCCGGGGAGGAGCCCCGTACACAGCGAGGACTCCATAATCACCAAGTCCCTCCGGACTCCTTATCTCTACACTTTCTAAAATGGTTTTTACAGCTTACAGGGGGGGTAGAGACATGGAAGACCCATTCCCTGAATGCAGCATACACACTGCATTCAGTGGTGCTTTCAATTTGATTTGAGCTGTACCTCAATGTGAACAAAGGTAAAGAATAACCTGGGTCCCAAAAATGGAGACAGCAATGGGAAGCTGTATAAATGCTCAGTTGAGTGAAAGAGGGGAGCCACTCCCTACCTTGTACTAAAAACAAGAGACTGAAAAAAAACAGAAAAAAAAATAAACTGAGCTGAAGCAAACATTAGTATAATGCAGGTTGGAAGCTTGTTCACACTAGTCACTAAAACAGACAAAACAGGAAAAAAAACTAAGAAAAAATACCTTGCTATAAATAAGTAAGAACCGTATATACTCGAGCATAAGACAAGTTTTTCACCACAATTTTTGGGACCGGAAGCTGGAGGTGGCTGCAGTAGGAGCGGAAAGGTCACATGGGCCCACTCATTAGTGCAATGCAATATGCACTGCATCCCCCTTGTCCATCAGCGGCATGGGGAGCGGTGCATATTATATTGCACTATATATACTCTCCCACCCACCCGCTATATGGGCCCCATGCTGGCGCTCACAATACAATAACAACCGTTCTTAATCATCTTCCGACGATTCTCTGCATTGTCTGACGACTTCGCCATGCAAATCTGTAAAATAAGAATACGCAAATAGGGTCTTCTCTTAATTACACACTGTCAGCTTGCGATGAGGAATTGCTCACCTTGTCCAGTTGTGAGACCCACAACTGGTTAAAAAGCGATAAAGCAGCTGCTGCAGGGACTGCACTCCCACAGATAACCGTGGTCACAGCATAGATTTCCTTGGACGAAGTGCCTCACTGTCCGTGCTGCTGCTCCAGAAATGAAGGAACCAGGACACGGGGATGTCTGAATCGACTTATGCTTTTATTGTCCTACGCGTTTCGGAGCCACAAACCAAGCTCCTTCCTCAGGGATCATCCCATCCAGTCTTCCTGCTTGTCCTCGGCTTGTAATCATGTGACAGGCGCTTCAGTGACATCATCGCTGCTGCGCCGCGCGGTCACATGATTAGAAGCCGGGGGAGATTGGAAAAAGGATGCATGGAGCCGGCAGACAGTGCAGATAATCGTCGGAAGGTAAGAACGGTTGTTATTTTATTATGAGCGCCTGCATGGGGCCATATACCTGCGATGGGGGCCCTGTACCAATGATGGAAACTCATATACAAGCATGGGGCCCATATAGCAGCAATGGGGGCCCATTTACCTGTGTGGGGGCCAATATAACAGCATGGGGGGCCCATATAGTAATGATGGGGGCCCATATACCTGCATGGGGCCCATATACTAGCAATGGGGGCCCATATACCTGCATGGGGCCCATATACCAGCAATGAGGGCCCATATACCAGCAATGAGGGGCCCATATACCAGCAATGAGGGGCCCATATACCAGCAATGAGGGGCCCATATACCAGCAATGAGGGGCCCATATACCAGCAATGAGGGGCCCATATACCAGCAATGAGGGGCCCATATACCAGCAATGAGGGGCCCATATACCAGCAATGAGGGGCCCACATGCCAGGAATGGGGGGCCCACATGCCAGCAATGGGGGGCCCATATGCCAGCAATGGGGGACCCATATGCCAGCAATGTGGTGCCCATATGCCAGCAATGTGGTGCCCATATACCAGCAATGTGGTGCCCATATACCAGCAATGTGGGGCCCATATACCAGCAATGTGGGGCCCATATACCAGCAATGTGGGGCCCATATACCAGCAATGGGGGCCCATATACCAGCAATGGGGGCCCATATACCAGCAATGGGGGCCCATATACCAGCGATGGGGGCCCATATACCAGCGATGGGGGCCCATGTACCAGCGATGGAGGCTATATACCAGCGATGGGGGCTATGTACCAGCAATGGGGGCTATGTAGCAGCGATGGGGGCTATGTAGCAGCGATGGGGGCCTATGTACCAGCGATGGGGGCCCATATACCAGAGAAGGGAGAGATATACCAGCAATGGGGGCTATGTACCAGCAATGGGGGCTATGTACCAGCGATGGGGGGCTATGTACCAGCGATGGGGGCCATATGCCAATGATGGGGGCCATATGCCAATGATGGGGGCCATATATCAGTGATGGGGGCATATACTGTGATGGGGTGCTATATACAGTAATGAGAAGCTATATACCAGTGATGAAGGCCATATACCAGTGACGGAGGCTATATAACAGTGATGAGGGGCTATGTACCGTGATGGGGGGCTAAATACCAGTGATGGGGGCATATACTGTGATGGGGGAGATATATGCCAGTGATGGGAGGCTATATACCAGTGATGGAAGGCTATATACCAGTGATGGAAGGCTATATACCAGTGATGGAAGGCTATATACCAGTGATGGAAGGCTATATACCAGTGATGGAAGGCTATATACCAGTGATGGGAGGCGCTATATACCAGTCATGGGGGCACTATATTATGAGGGGCTATATACAGTGTATATACAAAGCTATATACACGATTATGAGGGGCTATCTACAGTGGTGAGATGTTATATGCCAGGATGGGGGAAGATAGTTCTGCATTACCAACCCTAGGCTTATACTCAAGTCAACAGGTTTCCCCAGTTTTTGGGGGTAAAATTAGGGGCCTCGGCTTATACTCGGGTCGTCTTACACTCGAGTATATATGGTTAGTAAAAAGCAAGTGAAAATAAATAACAGGGTACTTAGTAAATACATTACCTAACTCTTTGTAAAGAGTTACTCTTTTACCCTTGATCACATTGAGGTCAGGTTTTGACACATGGAAATGTTTTCAATTATAAAGAGACTAGTTGGGAGCCCAATGCGATCGCATCAGGTGGGCAATGACATTAACATGGGGGCAGGCTGTTTGGTACTGGGGGCAGCAGCTGTCACTTTCCCCTGTGCTGTGTCCCCTGCCTGCTGATTTTCACCCCTCGGTCTCTGCCCCCCTACCCTGTGCTCTCTGTAATGTGGCGGTAGAGGATGGTGGCATGAGGAACTGGTGCAGTTCCTTGTTCAGCCTGGCGCAGGGTGAGTGCGGTGAGCCGGCTGCAGGCTGAGTGGGGTGAATGCGGGCTGAGTGGAGTGAGTGCAGGCTGAACAGGCAGGGTGAGTGAGTACAGGGTGTGTGCGGGCAGAGTGAGTGCAGGTTGAGTGAGTGTGTAGTAACCGTGGTGTCGGCTGAATGAGTGCGGGGCTGGGTGATTGAAGGCTGGGTGAGTGCAGGGTAACCATGGTGTAGGCTGAGTGAGCGTGGGGCTGGATGAGTGGGGAGCTGAATGAGTGCTGGGGCAGAGTGCAGGAAGAGTGAGTGGTGGGGCAGAGGACAGGTATAGTGAGCGTGGGGCACAGTGAGTGCAGGGTGAGTGGGCAGAGAGTGCAGAGTGAGTGAGTGAAGGTTGAGTAAGTGTGGGCTAAGTGAGTGCAGGGTGATTGTGGGCTTAGTGAGAACAGGGCGAGTGTGGCCTGAGTGTGTGCAGGGTGAGTGTGGGCTGAATGAGATGTAGAGAGTGCAGAGCAGAGTGAGTGTGGGCTCAGTGTGTGCAGGTCAGAGTGAGTGTGGGCTCAGTGAACACAGGGTAAGTGTGGTCTGAGTGAGAGCAGGGTGAGTGTGGGCTGAGTGAGATGTAGAGAGTGCAGGGCAGAGTGTGGGCTCAGTGAGTGCAGGGTGAGTGTGGGCTGAGTGAGAGGTAGAGTGAGTGTAGGGCACAGTGAGTGTGGGCTTAGTGAGTGCAGGTTCAGTGAGTGCAGGGTGAGTGAGTGTGGGGCAGAGTGCGGGGTGAATGCAGGGCTGACGGTGGTGTAGGATGCAGCAGAATTACCTGGCTGCTGCTCCATCCGTTCTGCGTGCGGTGCTTAAGGATCTGTGGTGACGGCATGGTCATGTGACATGGCCCCACCCATGACACTGATGTCACCACAGGTCCCGTAAGTCGCGGCTTATTGGTGGCGGGGAGGATGGCTGGCGGGGGCTGAAGTGTCGGGTTAGTGAGGAGGAGTGCGGGGATCGGGCAGGGGTTGAGCAGGCGGACTGGTAGGAGCGGGCGGGGAGAGGATGCAGTAGGCTGCAGGCACCATCTACTTACATAATTACGGGTGCAAGGGAAGCGGCGGCTCGCGATGGCGCATGCGCGCCATTGCTCGCAGCACCGCAAAGGATGCTGGAATAGCGGCACAGTGGCCGGAAATGAAAAACTCGTTATGTAAGTAGATAGGTACTATCCCGGTATGGGTACACCTTGACGTGGTGAGATAGTATATACATTTTTGTAAAAGAATAAGAAGCTAAGTACCCTGTTGATTATCAGCACTTGCTTTTTACTTATTTATTTATAGCAGGGTAATTTTCATACATTTGTTTCTGTTTAGTGACTAGTGTGAACGTGCTTCCAATCTGCATGTATACGAATGATTGCTTCAGCTCAGTTTTTTGGTTTATTTCCTTTCACAGATCAGATCACTGCTCTAATACCCTGCAATACATGGTATTATTGGGTATTTCACCCACGTTCTCACATCTGTCCAGAGGTCATAGATTATTGATGAGGCTGACGGAACAGGTCATGCATATCGATTTGCACCCAACTCCAATATTATTTCCAATATCTGATACATTCCTGGACTTTAGATGCGCTTTATGTTAATAAGCATTTTATTTTATTATTTTGACATAATTGTACTGCATAACAAAAGAAATTAGCAAAAAAATAACAATTGGAAGCAAAAATCTAGATAAACATCTCATACTCACATGTAACTCTATAGACTTTAAGCTGAGATCTGCAAAGGCGTCTCCTAGGTGTCTCTGGGTCTGCACCATCTGATACAGCTGTGAGGACAGGGTCTGGGCCAGCTTTAGTATATGTTCATATTTCTTTTTGTTGTCTCTTAGAATTTCTATCTGTGCTTCTAATTCCAGGTCTACCGTTCTTGAACCACGTCCTAGCTTCTCGGAGAGAATCTGCCGGGTGCACTGGACAGCACAAACACAAAGTATTATGAGTAGCCCAATAAAACATTATTAAGTAGATAATATTACATAATTTAAATCTTAGATTAGGTTTAGCAACAGCAAATATTTAATATCTTATAGTAAATTGCAGTCCTCTTAAGCCAAGTTCACATCATGCTTTTCCAATTTAGTGGTTCTGTCAGGGCTTCCATCTGAAGACATACTTGCCAATGGGGCCATTGACTTTAATGAAGAAGACTGAGTCACTTCTTGTTCTATTTAAGCTCATTGTCACCAGTGCCTACCATTTTGGGACTGGTGTAAAAATGCAGTCGTCCAGCCCCCAAAAAGGCAGACACTTTGGGAAACTAAGTCCTTCAGAGCACAAAGTGAAGCCAATGGCCCTGACGGCAGGGACTCAGTTGGAAGCCCCGATGGAGCCACTTGACGTGTGGCAAAAACATGATGTGAAGATAGCATTCTATAGACATGTGGATCAAGTAGGCATATCACCATTATGGCATCCAACCAATCACAATCTGGGCGCTGGTTGGAACACAAGGGACAAATTGTTCTACACTTAGAAATAAGAAAGTAATAAGAATTTGCCCGATTTTAAAGGTTTTCAATGTAATAACCCACTTCCGATTGGAAGATTTTAATAAACTTTTCTTATGTTCATCTGTACACTTGGTGGTGACAACCCATTCACAGACCTTTTGTTGGAAGTTGTTTTGGGTACAAAGTTATAAGGGTTTTCCGGAATATTAATAATACTTAAAAAAAATGTGCCCACGCCTAACATGCAGGTAGTTGCCACCTATCTGCCTGTTGTGCCCGCACCCCCACAAAGAACGTTTCACAAACGGCTCCAGCCCGGAAAGCAAGGTGGGGTAAACAGAACAGAGGAGGCTTTTCTGCTCTACTCTGTGGAAGTGGACGCATAGCCGACGTGATGTTGATTGACAGCCAGCTCCTCACTACCTGACTGGGGGAGCCGGCTGTCAATCAGCGTGACGTTGGCAATCGGCTATGCGCCCATCGACAAAGAGGAGAAGCCAACCCTCTGTATATGTGACATCAGCAGAAGCAGCAGAATCGCAGACAGGAGCAGTCTGAGACCGCTGCGTGTCAGAAGTGAAAGGTGTCGGGCACAACAGGCAGGTGGGTGGCAGCTACCTACTTGTTAGTGCTTAGGCACAATTTATTGTTTTTTTTTTTTTTTTGATAAGTCACGGTTATACCCTTTAATTGATAGTCTGTGAGATTCCTGACCTCGCAGTTTGCTCAAGCTTACAGATCAAATAAAGCCAATGTATATAAAAAAATTAGGATAAAGCTAAGTGATCACTAAGAGAGAGTGAAGAATCTCAATCCCTATAAAGCCATCACTGCACTTGTACAACCTCCACCGGTCTGATCAGTCAGGGGCTGCAGATGCATCAATTCCCTGCTGTAATTAGATGAGGTGGACGGTTTATCCGCTCCCCAGGGCACAGGGCTGACAGAACAGCTTGTTATAGTCACGGCAGGGAAGACATCCTCCAGCCTAGTTCTGCAGTTTTACTAATTAATACAGCAAGTTACAGCTTGGTGAAATGCATATTCTCCTCTACAAGGATGTATTTATCAGGGCATTTAGCAACGTACATAATTGCTGTCCATAAACTTAAAACATAATGTGCCTAATAAAATTATGACGGAAGGGGAGAAAAAGAACTGTATATAAAAGCGCATTACTGTTTTAGCAGGTGAAAAAGTTACATTTATTAAACAAGTGAAGACAGGAAACCGTAACTTTTGTTAAAAACAATTAAAAACAAGCACGGTTTGCCAACACGTTATAAAAGAGGTAACCAGGACCAGGGTACAGTAGGATACCAGACTAGTATCAGTGTGGAGGGGGGTACAGTAGAAAATGAAATTTGCATACAGGTAGAGCAGTGTACAAAATGGGTAATCTAGTAACAGAGGTAGCCGGTCATGGGGCAATAAAATCAGAAGCTCACCACAAGAAAATAACAATCAACTGTAAATATCAACGTCCCAAGTATGGGGTGTAAGTAGAATTACTTATTAGAGCCTTGTTGGGCTAGTCAGTGGTATAGGACCAGGACCGTGAGATGAATATACCCAGAAAAGGCAGGAGCTCCTGCAGTACCAGGCAAAGTACCCCCGATATCAGGCCAACAATGGGCTGGTGTGCCAGTGGTGGAGGACCAAGGGTTAAGTGCAGTTTAGTACACACGTTCCCAGTGAGACAAGGTTAAACAGTGCAGAGTGGTCATGTGTGTAAACAATAGAGTAGCATAATCACAAAGCACAATGGTGTTGGCTGGTACCGGGGTTTGGAAGGGCCCAGAGTGGTCACGTGCAGAATAGGTGATCTACAGGTGGGTCGGAGGTAGCACAATCACATAACCACAGTACCATTTAGCCTATGTAATAAATGTAGGCAATGCTATGTAGGGTAACCAATACAACCATGCAACTATATGTAACCCCTATAGCGCAGTCACAGGAAAGCATACACAGCCCTATGTAATACAGTATCCAGGAAGGCAATGCAGCCCAGCAAGTGGACAAACAGGGTATTTAGCAACGTACATAATTGCTGTCCATAAACTTAAAGCATAATGTGCCTAATAAAATTATCACAACCTCAACAGAATACAGCTACTGTAAAAAAACAAAACAGATATTTCAGACAATAAGATGAACCTGACTACGTCAAGTCTTAGGTTTAGAGAACAGAAAATAGGACAATTGATTAAATTCTAACATATAAATTGTTTTAACAAAGTAACACACAGAAAATGCAGTATCTGAAGGGAATCTGTCAGCAGATTTTTGCTATGTAATCTGAGAGCAGCATGATGTAAGGGCAGAGAGCCTTATTGAGGTGACCCATCACTTACTGGACTGCTGCTTAGTGCAGGTCTTCATACATTTTCTGTTTTCTCCGTTGAAGATGTAGCAGTGGTCAGAATTCATGACGATCTATGGCGCCCCCACCCCTCACATTTTGGAGGAGAATGGAGAAACAGACAAGAAACCACCAAAAGCTGCCAATTTTACACAACTCTGAGCTGCACAAAAATTTGAGCATTTTTCTAAGATTTAAACAAAAATTGTGGTGTGATGGCTTTGATGAATCTGGGCCTGAGTCTGATCATTAAGGAAGCAGTCAGGACGTCGGACACGGTGCTCCTGACTACAAACTATATGATGCTGAGACTTTAAGCAAGATTTTCTTCCTGGTAATAAGTGTCCCTTAGGCTGCATCGACACATCCGTGTGAATTATCGATCTGTTGCCCAAGTCTTTTACGTAAAGTGCACAGCTCCACTGCGTAGGTCTCATTCTGATCCTCAAAACTGATCCTCTAAGTAAGCTGTCCAATGAAAAAAAAATATATAAAATATATAAAAATATATAAAACTCGTAAGGCCCAGTTACACACACAGATAATTGTGCAGATATTGTTGGCAGATCTCTGGTTACAGTGAAATCATGGACACATTATTACATTTGTACACGGCCACAAAATGGAACAATGTGTCCATGATTTCACTGCAACCAGAGATCTGTGAACAATCTCTGCACAATTATTTGTGTAACTGGGCCTTGACATTTTACACAGATGTGCGAATGCAGCCTAATAGTAAAAAAAAAAATACAATAAAAAGTCAGGTTTCCCAAAAGCAGCAACACCACCATTGATTAGCGTTGAAGACGTCTAAAACACTATGATATTGAGTGTAACCAAACATATACAAAACATTGTCAGGCATCTGGAATACAGTTAGATCATTTCTTCTATTTCTATTCCATGAGATCAGGACTCCGCTAAGCTAAGAGCAAATGTTGTCCCCATCGTTAAAAGGTGAAGAAGGTGGACCCAGGGGACTATAGACCTGTGAGCCTGACTTCTATACCAGGAAAGATCTCTGAACAAATTGTTAAACAACATGTATAAGTAGCTGGATGAGAATGAAGTGATTAACCAGAGCCAGCATGGGTTTGCAACTAATAAATCATGTCAGACTGACTTGATTTCCTTCTATGACAGAATCACTGACTGGGTGGATCAGGGAAATGTAGTATATTTTATCTTGACAAAGTTTCCCACACTATCCTTATTGAAAAAAAATGAACATGTGTTGAATGGACAAGGCAACTGTTAGGTGGATTCATAACTGGCTTAGTGATCGGACCCAAAGAGTGGTCATAAATGGCTGCATATCGAGTTGGAAGAATGTCTCAAGTGAGGTACCAGAGGGCTCTGTCATGGCCCTGTTTTGTTTTACATCTTTATGAATGATTTACATGTAGGAACTGAAGGTAAACTGATCAAATTTGCTGATGACACAAAGCTAGGAAGGATTGCTAATACTGGAGAAGAGAAGATTTAGAAGGATATAAACAAACTTGAAAAGTGGACAGCAACTAACTAAATGGTTTATAACAGGGAGTAATGAAAAGTCCCACATCTGAGCAAGAAAAATGAAAAACTCATATACAGAATGGGAGGAATAGGGCTAACCAACAGCACGAGTGATAAAGACTTTGGTACTAATAGATCACAGACTGAACATAAGGCGACAGTGTGATGCAGCAGCAAAAAAAGGCTAGATCATGTGAAGCCATCATCTCCCACTACTCCTCTTTGGTCAGGCCTCATCTGGAATACTGTGTCCAGTTTGAGCAGGGTGGTTGGACCAGATGACCCAGGAGGTCCCCTCCAACTCTACTATTCTATGATTCATGTTACACAGAGGACTCCCTAGATAGGATAACTGCATTTTTTAGTAAATCTTTACTTTATTAGAAGTGCCAAGTCTGTAATGGTCCTCTAAGTATAGATGTACGTTTTTAATCTTTTTTCTGATAAGTTTTTTATTGAAGTTTTATAAATAACGACATAAAGACAAACAATAGAAAAGGTATACAACATCAAGTAATCAAAATAACCAAGAGAAAGGGGGGGATGACTGAGACCCAACAGGTGATAAAATCAGCCCATGCGCACAATGTTCAGACAAGAAACAAGGAGGATGAAAGGGAATGTCACCAGAGCACTGAAGATTACCAGAGGGGCTAAGAAAAGATTCCTAGGGAATTGGAGCACAATGCCCACAAAACCCAAGACTGCAAAGTCTTGTCTCTAGATGGTCTGTCCAGGGAATGGTAGTATTCATGATGAAAGATAATGCTAAGCCTATCAACCACCTACCCTAAGGCTGGAGGCAAGTGGGACTTCCAGTTAAGCCGCCGGACTAATCCTACCTGCAGTCAATATATGCGGGAGGACTCCCCTAAGATCGCGAGGCACTCGGTCAACTAATACATTTAAGATCGCCAGTTGGGGAGTGAGAAGCAGACTGGTGGAGGTAACTGTCTTTAGAAGGCTAGCAACGATCAGCCAGAAAGATGCTATTTTTTGGGTAAAACCACAAAGAATGGGCCAACGTGCCTCTCTCGCCGCAGAGCTTCCAGCAGTTTTAATCTTTTACTAACAGCAAACAAACGTTCATATTTTGAGAATAATCTGACAGGTGTGTACCATACTTACACATGCAAAAATTTGGAGATTTCTTTAAGAATGAAAATCAGTTCTAGAGGTCTAAATGTGGTTGTTTCAGAAGTAGAAGCATGAGTTTCTGTAATGACTGTTCAGATACACAGACATTTCTGCTAATTGCATACAGACATTCTTATAGGTGACCATTTAAAGGGATCCTGTCACCTCCAAAAAGCCTCCTAAGCTACCAAAACACGTCTCTGCAGCATCTTATCACTAATCTCACACTCCTTTTGTCTCCTAAAATCATCCTGTGAAAGTGGATAAAAACGTTTTAATACTTACTCATTAGGGATTATAATTAGCAAGGGTTATATTCTTTAGCCCTTAGGGCGTGTTGTTTTGCAGCCTGAATGATCCAGCC
The DNA here is from genome assembly GCA_033576535.1 of Allobates femoralis. Lineage (NCBI taxonomy): Eukaryota > Metazoa > Chordata > Amphibia > Anura > Aromobatidae > Allobates > Allobates femoralis. The sequence goes on from JARQOC010000003.1 coordinate 178,024,976, forward strand.
CTCTCTGTGCAGCTTCTGCTGTGAAGTGCAGCTGAAGGCAGGACTAATGATTTGCATTCTGTGAGTGACAGAGAGGGAGAGGGGGAGGGCAAAGCCTGCACAAGCAGAGCAACACAGACAGAGAGAGGGTGGATCATTCAGGCTGCAAAACAACATGCCCTAAGGGGTAAAGAATATAGCCTCTGCTAATTATAATCACTAATGAGTAAGTATTAAAACATTTTTATGCACTTTCACAGGATGCTTTTAGGAGACAAAAGGAGTGTGAGATTAGTGATGGGATGCTGCAGGGACATGTTTTGGTAGCTTAGGTGGTGTTTTGGAGGTAACCGAATCCCTTTAATTGCCGCATAAAATTTTGGAGGTCAAAGTTGAAAAACAAATGTATAAAAAGAAAAAATGTAGAGCAAGCTACACACATTGTGTTCCTCTTTGTATCAAAGAAAAAAAAAAAAAAAGAGGAGAAAGAAAAGTGGTCATTTTGTTGTATTGTGTTACTGGATGTACAACACCAAGTGGAATTTAATATTAAAAGGTGACTTATACTAAATTTTATTTTTTAGTTGTGACATTCCCACTGCAACAGAGTCAACAAATATCAGGGGGCAGCAGCAGAAAGGCTACACTGGGGTTAATGTTGATATTGTTTTAGTAGAGCGAGCCGGTGCCCTAAAAAATATACACTTGAAACCCTTTTAAAGTCTTTATTGCCATTAAGCAGCTGCACAAATGCAGAAAACAGATCTCAATGTTATACAGACCTTGTATGTATTTAAGCTCCATTTCCTCACTAGCTCCAATTTCTCAATTGCTGTACTTCTCGGTTCTTCAGCAAGGACGACTGGGCCACTCCTCTGCTGTGTCCATTCAGCTATGGAAGCAAAAAATAGCAAAGAAATCTTAGTTTGGCAATAAATAAGTAATGCAAGTCTCATTACAACTCTATGGGTAGCATTACACGTCGCAACATTGCATGCAATTTCACTTGCAATTTGTTGGTTGCAGTGAAATCATGGACACATTGTTACATTTGTACACGGCAACAAAATAGAACAATGTGTCCATGATTTCACTGCAACCAGCAAATTTCAAGTAAAATTGCATGCAATGTTGCGACGTGTAATGGTACCCATCAGAAATTTATACCTAACTGTTATTGTCTAAAAATTTTTCTAAACACAAACAGTAAAAAAAGTAAGGAAAAAAAGAACAATTCTACCTTCCAACTCCTAAGACATCGGGGACATGGAATAATCAGGCAGCACGGCAGGGGCTCAAGCACGTTTATGTGAATGTGCGCCCCTCTTGAAGCCTTGTCGGGTCACAGACCAACACGCATTCTCTACAGATACATGCCACTTAGGCTGGCTTCAGACTTGCAGATGCATCTGCAGCGTTTTGCAGATGCATCTGCAAGCATCTGCATGCAGACCGCGGCCCCTATGTTTATAATGGAGCGCACGGCGGTCTGCAGATGCTTGCAGACCGCCGTGCGCTCTCATTGCCCGCCATTAGTGATCTGTGCGCACGTGGATGCCTGTGCACAAATCACACACTCCTGCCCGCACCATGGACGCGAGATGCAAGCATCTGCAGACCGCCGTGCGCTCCATTATAAACATAGGGACCTCGGTCTGCATGCAGATGCTTGCAGATGCATCTGCAAAACGCTGCAGATACATCTGCAAGTCTGAAGGTGCAAGGTCCTTTTAAATAATAAAGAAAAATAGGGCATGCATTGATCTTTTTTGATTAAGAGACACAGATGCATATTTAATCATCTTTTGCAAAATGACCATTCCAGTAGAGGTATTATTTAAAGGGGTTGTCCAGGAGTTTTATATTGAAGGCCTATCCTCAGCTGTTCCCAGGGCCAGAGGTAGCTGCTGGATGTGCAGAGTTGCACAGCTCTGTCAACAAGGGGCAGGGGTAGATGGCCATAGCTTCTGTCATCCGAGAGGATCGGGCAGATTATGTAAACTGCACTCTGATCAGAGCTTCATCCTAGCGAGATAGGATTTCCCATCTTCTCCATTGCATCAGACCATAGAAATTGGACTGTCATCCAAGTGCAGTCAAAAAATGTACATGCACTTAATGACTTGCATTGATTCGTATCAGATCAAACTCCGATGAAAATTTTTAAATGCGCTCGGCCCCATGGACTAACTTTGGTCTGAGCGAGCTCCGATGTTTTCCTGAATAACACTCAGACTGAAAATACAGCAGTCTGCCCCTGCCCAAATAGAAGCTGCAGTCAGGTACTGTACACTACTCGAATCAATAGGGGGTGAATGTGCAGAACCTGGCTGTGCCAACAATTATTGGGCAACTCAACAACTCAAGGGATGCCGGCAGTAGGAACAGCTAAACGGTGGGGGGTGCCATGTGTCATACACCCAACGCAGAGATTGATGACTATACTGAGGATAGGCTATCAATGTAAAAGTCCCAGACAACCAATTAAATATACTGAGGCCTTAAAACAAACACAGGAAAGTATTAGTCAATATAACTGCAAGCAAAATAAGTAAATTATTAAAGCAGTTATTGGATTATCTTGAATATTTCAACAATAATTTGCAAAACAACATCAGTCTGCTCTTCTCATACATTGTAGAGGATCGCTAGGTGGGTAAATCCGGTTATGGCCTTCCATCGCTAGGTGGGTAAATCCGGTTATGGCCTTCACAGAAGCACCATCACAATCAAGGACCGATGTCCCAACTACTTACAACCTTTTCTAATTACAAGGAGGGGGTAAACTCCAAGATTCTTGCACAAGGCGATTCTACTATACTGGTCTGATCACCTTAAGAATACCTGGGATCTAGGTACTTTGTAATTGTTAATTATGGATTACCCGCACTTCACAAGATATTATGTACTACAGAGAGAATGATGTTGCCTTTACACATACAGAGATTAACACTTTGGATAATTTGCATGAGATTAAGCGCACAAACATGATAGAATAATCATCAGGGTGTTATAAGGGAAATAAAGGGGTTAGTGCAGCAGCAGCAGCTCCAGGGGTTATCCGGCAATGCAGTACCTGACGGAACAAACACATCATCTCCTTGTCCAGCCAGTCTGCTAGCTGCTGTGCTGCTGGGAGAAATGACTGGAGACCTGGGTATGGAGAAGGATCCTAAAGAAGAGTACAAAGTGCATGAAGGTTAAAACCGTTAATACTGGATCTGATCAATGGAAGGCATGAGACCGAACAGGGACAAACCCTGATGAGAAAGGACGCCCAATTGAGGACTGGTTCCAACAAAATATCTACGGATATAGCAGTCAACTAGTATCATTATATGCAAGAGCAATCTGATCGAAAACTCGATAGATTAGACAGCTAGAAATCCCCAAGGTATGAGCCAGGGCTCCATGGCACATACAAGAGCACAGAGACCCACATTCATTAACTGGAATAGGGTGACCAACTACTGCTAAATTTTTTAATTAGAGGTTGGTAAAAATATGCTTAAAAGGTGAAAACATAACTGCCCTTAAAATGGTTTAAAAGACAGACAGCCCTTTATATAATAATGCTTTGCTACATAAACTGAGAACTTCTAACAATTGGTTGATTACCTGCAGATAAAATGGACATAAATATAATCTCAAATTCCATGTGTGCTTAGATATGATGTGTCAGAAAGTACAGAACTGGAATCATAGGATTAACAAGGTCATGAAAGAAACAGAAAACTACCGAAATCAGATGAGTGTTTAGTAGATGATGCCACCCACACACACACCTATTTGGATGCTGCCAGTGTTTGTTATTGGCAGAATTAACATGTAAGAACTACAAATCCCACGAGTCCTTTATACTCACATAGTCTATCTGTAGGTCTGTAGGACATGGTTGCCCTGTAATTGTGCTGCAGGACATACCCTCAGTACTGAGCTGTGTTGTGTGTGAAGACTGAATATTCTGCTATTCAGCATGAGAACCACAATCCCTCCCGCGGAGACGGCTAGCCAATTAACAGTGGAGATAGGACACATGTGACATCCTACACTAAAGTAAGGGTACCGTCACACTTGGCGACGCTCCAGTGATCCCAACAACGATATGACCTGGTAGGGATCGTTGCTGTGTCGCTACATGGTAGCTGGTGAGATGTCAAACAGTAAAATCTCACCAGCGATACATCGGTCGTTGGGACCCTGTCACTCTCGGGCGTAGTGTTGAGATCGTTGGTCGTTGTCCCTGTCAAACACAGTGGGAGCGCAACAACCAAAAAATGGTCCAGAACGGTTTGTAACGATCAGCGATCTCACAGCAGGGGCCTGGCCACTGCTACGTGTCACACATAGCGAGATCGCTGCTGAGGTCGCTGTTGCGTCGCAAAACTGGTGACTCAGCAACGATCTCGCTAGCGATCTCGCTTAGTGTGATGAGGGCTTAAGGGGAGATGAGATAAAGGTGTGATTAGAGAACAGAGCAATGCAATGCAGAGACAGGAATGTGACCGACTGCTTGTAAGACATGCTCTCAAACATTAGAGAGACTATATTAGTAAATAATTCATATTAGTGCATGTAAATCATTAAACTATTTTTAGAATGCAAAACCCCTTTAATTAGGAACACACATAATTACTTTACTAGGAAAATCTGGGCACATTACACATAGCCCGCATTAGGTAAGTGATTTTATTCTGGCTTTATTCCATCATTTACGAGGAATGTTGTGTCCTATCTGCCCTCCTTGGTAAAGGTGGAGAAATGACACTTCTAATACTCAGGCACGTGTTCAAGTACGAAAAAATAATGGTACGACTGTCATCAGTGCTGGATGGTAAAAACGGACAAACTGACCATTGTCATCAGTGATTTTCACGCAAGGATAAAGAAATGATAATGGTGGGTTTACACGTCCCGATATCGTAGCCAACGACGCGGGAGCGCGCTTTTCCCTGCATCGCATCGCCGGTTTAGACAGCCCGATATCGGGATACAACGTCCCGACGATGTATACGCCCCCCAACCCAGGAACGACCATTTAACATGGGAGTGAATGGGTGACGCGGCAGTACACATCGGAGTTGGGCTGTCAGACGGGACGATGCGGCTACAACTGGCATCTGATATCGGGCGGTTGAATAGCACGCTCATTCGACCCCCGATATCGGTTTGCCATCGTTCCTGCATTGTATCGGATGTTCAGACCGTACAACGCAGGAACGATATCGGGTCCAACTCACGAACCACGTGACTTTTGGTCGGAGTTGGACGCCGATATCGCAACGTGTAAACCCACCATAACGTTTCTCCTGTTCATCGCACTTTTGATCACTGATAGCACAGATTGCCCCTTATGCCATCTGTGTGCTGTCCAACACTAAAAAACACACACGTGTCTTTGATTTTTGCACGGATATAAGCTCCATAAAAACACACAGATATGTGAACAGCTCCACAGACTAAAATAAACATGTGTTCAATCCATGAAAATGGTGGATATAACCAGTGCGTCTGAATGAGGCCTAAAAGGTGTTATACAGCCAAAGTCAATAGCTTCAGTTATTAGAGTTTGTATTTCACATATGTGAAGGTCACTTGAGTTTTCTTAGGCCGGTTTCGCATCATGTTTTTATGGATCCAGTGCTGTCTGGACAGCCCTGGATAAAGTTTCGGCCCCATAACATTCCTATGGGGCCGAATGGCAGCTATTTGCCATCCGGTTTCCATCGTCCGGGAGGACCCGGCAGGATTCGATTTTTCTCCTGGACACAAAAACGTTTCTTGAAACATTTTTGTGTTTGGGGAAAAAAATATCGGCAGAAATCGAATCCTTCTGGATCCGGCGCCCCATAACGCGGATCAGACATAGAATCGGATCTGGATGCCGGGTGCTAGAGTTTAGCAGCGAGTTCAGCACCAGGAGCTGTCCCCTGCAGAGATTTCAGGACTGTGGCTAGCTCCCCGCTAGCCGCGATCTTGAAATTTCACCAGCTGCGATATGAGGAATCCGGCTGCCCTCGGGCTTCTTTTCAAAATCGGGTCGGGGGTTCACACCAGACAGCCCTGACCTGATCTTGCCATGATGTGAAACCAGCCTTACATCCGAAAATTTAAGAACCTTTAGGGACTCTCATCAGGTGTTTGCTATCCCATCTGGAAACAGCATGATGTGAGAAAGGAGAACTCAATTCCATGATGTGTACTTGAATGCAATAAATTGTTCAATGTAATAATCCATTTGGGGATGTCTGTTTGTATTTTAATTCAGTGAAGTTATTTTCATCTTCCCTATAATGATAGTTTATTTCTGTATCATTCAACCTGCTGCAGGATCGAATGGCATTCTGGAGGTCTGACAGCTACAGTATAGAGCCACCAATATGAGATTATTGGTTCATCAGTATATCTATCTTTGAAGGTGGGGTTACACGTTGCAATATCGTTCCGATATCGCAAATCAATGGCGCGGGAGCGCACATTTAGTGCACGTTTCTCCCACATCGGAGGTTTACACGTTGCGATTTCTGGATCCAACGTCCGTACGATGTCTACGCCCCCCAACCCAGGAACGACCATTTAACATGGGAGTGAATGGGTGACGTTGAACTTCACATCAGAGTTGGGCTGTCACACAGCACGATCCGGCTCCAATCTCCATTCAATATCGGAGTATTGGAGAGCATGCTCATTCAATCCCCGATATCGCATTGACATAGTTCCTGCATCGTATTGGACGTTCACACCATACAATGCAGGAACGATTTCGCCTCCAACGATCGAACCACGTGACGTTTCATTGAAATTGGACGCCGATATCGCAACGTGTAAACCCACCTGAAAGGTAATGACCTCCATGCATGGAAATAAAGGTGGGGTTACACGTTGCAATATCGTTCTGATATCGCAATTCAATGGCGCGGGAGCGCGCATTTAGTGCACGTTTCTCCCGCATCGCATCGGAGGTTTACACGTTGCGATTTCTGGATCCAACGTCCGTGCGATGTCTACGCCCCCCAACCCAGGAACGACCATTTAACATGGGAGTGAATGGGTGACGTTGAACTTCACATCGGAGTTGGGCTGTCACACAGCACGATCCGGCTCCAATCTCCATTCAATATCGGAGCATTGGAGAGCACGCTCATTCAATCCCCGATATCGCATTGACATCGTTCCTGCATCGTATTGGACGTTCCCACCATACAACGCAGGAACGATATCGGCTCCAACGATCGAACCATGTGACTTTTCATTGAAATTGGACGCCGATATCGCAACGTGTAAACCCACCTTAACAGTTCTTTTAATATTGAAGGTAAAGGTTAGAAGGGTCACACGACACTGGGGGCCCTTTGTATATACATTACATGCTTTACACCAACAGTGTTAACATATAGCCCTTAATGTGATACAACTTCTTTTTTATCCTTGTAGCTGCATTCGGCACTAATATGGAATATATAATACGTGGAGTCAGGGAGCATTCACACAATGTTACAAAACATCCTCACCAGGTATCAAGAATAAGAATGGAAACTTCCAGAGCTGCATCGTCACATATAATAAAAAAATTGTTTCTGACTTTCTCGGTTTGCTAATAATGTGATAATATCTGTGCTCTCATTTTTTCCATGATGCACCCATCAGGCAGATAATTCTAATGTGTCGTGATATTAACAAATTCAATTACAAGGGCATACAGTAGCTGGAGGCAAGGAACACTCAGATAAATACACATGAGATCTTTGTCTTGGCAAAGCAGTCCATGGAAAGGGCTTTTATTTTTATTTTACCAAAAATATATTAACAATTATCACTTAAGGCTTTAAATAAATAAGCAGAAACAGAAAATGGATTGGCGACACCATTGTATGTTAATATTCTGATAGAATGTGTATACACAGAATGCCATGCCTAAAAGGAATTGTCCCTACAAATTAAAAATAATGTAAAAATGTTGTTTAGGGCAATATACAAAGCAAAGGAATGAGACTTGTTACCAATGATTGTTTCACGATTACGGGATCTTACCATGATGTAAAGAAGCTGCTGATCATTTGACGAACAAGAAAAACTATTGTTCATTGGGTAAAATTAACTTTAATACGGCATAAAAAAAAAAGTCACCATTCTCAGGACTGCATTGTCCTGCGTAAATAGGATTTTGCACTGTTAAGAGTTAAGGCAACTTATACGCGCTGACTGATCTAGTACAGATCGCACAGTGCATATCGTTGGCTTTGGTCTGACTGTATAGACAGGCATTCAAACGACTGCTGATCGTTAAAGGTTTGATGATTGGTAGTCAGATCGTGCCGCCGGCATCAATGTAAAAGGACCCTTCGTTAAAGACGTTTTCCGCTACTAATGTCACCCCTTTCATTTGTCCTAACTTTTCGTAACCACCACTTTCCGAATATACTTCTGCTATCTACCCTGTAAGCTGATCTTCTCTGTGGCTCCTATATTCTGTTCTTATTCTGGCTCTGCTACTTCTGATCTGGGGACTGGAATCAGACAAACAGAGCATGGCATGAAAATGGAGGGGGCGGAGCTACCTCTGAGTGACAGCAGTCTGGGCAGATCAGACTTCACTCTCCTGTCAGCCTGGTTTCCACTGCAGTGCTTTCATCTGCCAACCGCTGCAATGTGCCACTCACTAGATGTAATAGGACAGGCCCTGTGATAGCCTATCTAGTGAGCGGCACATTGCGGTTGTCAAATGAAAGCACTGCAGGGCAAACCTGGTCTGGGTATGCGTGCCTAGACTGCTGTCACTCAGCGGTAGCTCCGCCCCACCAGTTACCTGCCCTGCTCTGTTTGTCCAATTCCAGTCCCCAGATAAAAAGTAGTAGAGACAGAGAGACAAGAGAAGAATGTAGGATCCACAGAGAGATCAGCTTACTGGGTAGGTAGCAGAGGTGTATTAGTAAAGTGTTGGTTATGAAAAGTTAGAACAAATGACAGGAGGTCACATTAGTAGTGAGAAACCTGTATAAAAAACTAGTCATGTTAGACCAGATGTCCCCATTATGTCGTAGGCGTTTGATATTGACAGTTCCCATTCTTTGTCAGTTTATTGATGAAATGGGCTGGCTTAGACATTGAAAGTAGCAATCTGCTGACACCTTCATTCAATGCTTCTGTGACTGTCTCATACTGGACAAGGACCCAAGAAAAAGCTCTCCCAGAACCTGTTTAGGTCAATTTAGTTATCCAACTTATTTTGAAAATATAATTTTTACAATATTTTAATTCATTGGTAAACCCCCAGTAGGTGTAATGACATTCATTTAAGAATTCAGACAGTCAGGATTAGCAGTATGTTTATGCATACGTTTTGCCACAAAAATGTCTTACCTTGAAAGGGTCCAGCTTCTACGATTCCTTCCGTAGGGCTATCAAAGCCATGGGAAGTCATATGTGTCTCTGAAAGGCCAAGTCCTACTGGCATTGATCGCTTTAGGTCCTTCAAAACAAAAAATAAAAAAAAGCATAGTTTAAAGTATTCCCACCAATATAAAAACACATACATATTTTTCTGAAGTTTGAGCGATTGAGTCTTTACATTAGCGCACCATGTGTACTGTAATTCTAACACTCAGGGTATGTTAATATCTTGAACGCTGAAGGTATATTGCAGGGGATACACAAACATATGCAACTTCATAGTTACATAAGGTGTCCACTAACCCCAATGCTAACCCTCCCCCACCACTCATCAAAAACATAAATTAAACATGCATTCAGTTCAGCATGATTTTTGTGACGTTGTTTATTGTATGATAAGACAAAGAGAATCTTGTACAGGTGGATTCTGTGTGAAAAAGTGCCACAAAAGAATCCATAAAAATTAACAATATGCAGTAATGTCAAAATGACATTGCTGTGCACCTATTCCATCTTATATGACTGATATGCTCATTCTTTAAATGGCTTACTCTAGGAAAGCCTCACGCTCTTTATACAACAAAGTATAAATTAATAGACACTGGCAGCAGAGCAAGAGCGGCAGTGATCTCCTGAAGTGGCTTCTTTTCGGGAAACGTGGCGATCGCACTGTGCGCAAATAGCTAAAAGGGAATGTGTCACCACAACTGACCTATGTAAACTATTAATATGGGTATATAGAATGCTGAAAAAAGGCCTACCTGTCTGCCTTATATCAGATGCCTTGTTGTGGAGAAATCATATTTTATCCCCTTCTGTAAATTATCTCTTCCAGGCTATGGGGCTGTTGCTGCATGGAAGATAAATCTGCCTCCAGGGATGATTTTACATAGCACTAGAGAGATGCAATCCCAATCCTCAGTGTGAACCTTCCTAACACAACTGGCACAGTACCAGAGACCACTCCACATATATGCACCAGACATCCACTGTACATGTACGGTAGATATCCAGACAGCGGCAAACTACTGTGCCAGGGAAACCAAACATTCACCTTGGAGATGCTCAGGGAGAAGAGATGTGGAGCCGTCACTTTCTAACAATCACAGGTTAGGAACACAGGCATGAGGTAGGTCCAGTTAACTATAGAAAGGGGTGATGGAGCGGAAGGGAGGAGTGGGATTAGTAATAGAATATGAATTGTGATAAGAACCCAGCATTAAAACTAGCATACAGTAGTACAAGTGGGAAGTGGGTAGGTGCTGGCAGATTGTAGCAAAACACAAAGTATGGAGAGGGGGAGAATATTGGTCCAGTTTTCTTTACACAGTATGCTAGGGGGGATATATGGAGACATGTATATTACTATTCTGGATGTTTTATGCCAAGTGAAGGTGATTAGTGCTGTACTGCCAAGCAGAGAGGCCTCAGGATCACTGTTCAGTCTGGCATGAAGGCTACAGATTTGTACAGGAACAGAGTCTCTAGCTAGCCAATAGGGCTGCAGTTGGCAGGCAGGGCGGTGCGCCGGAAAAAAACTCCGGCAGGGCGGTGCGCCGGAAAAAAACTCCGGCAGGGCGGTGCGCCGGAAAAAACTCCGGCAGGGCGGTGACCCGGAAAAAAACTCCGGCATGGTAGTGTTCATACCTGCTGTGATAAAAGTGCAAAGTAGAAAAATAGCTCTGCAATCTGCCAAACCAGTAAGAGAAGACGGCACAGAAATGAAAAATCCACAGGAAGAGTGAGTAAAAACAAACAGAAAAAAAATGTGGTTGTTTTATATTACAATTTTCCAGAATAGCAAGTGCCTTGCAAAAGTATTCACTTCCTTGGCTTTTTATCTATATTGTTACATTACAAACTGTGTTTAAATATTTTTGTAATCAGATTTGTGTGTGATGCATTAGCACTAAATAAATGAAGTGAGAAAAATTATAGATAAAAATTTAATTTTGGATAAAAATTAAAACTTGCCATGTGCATATGTATTCACCCCCTTTGCTATAAAGTAACCAAAAATTCCTGGTGCAAGTAATTACCTTCATAAGTCACATGCTCCGTGAAAAGAAGTCTGTGTGCAACCTAAAGGCCCAGTTAGGCTACTTTCACACTACGATTTTGAAGGGAGCCGATGCTGTCCAATAAATTCGGACAGCATTGGCTCCCCTCTGATGCCTGGAATCGGATGCCAAATAGGCATCCGATTCCGGCATAAAATCGTAGCCTCCGTTAAAAAAAAAAAAAAAAAAAAAAAAATATGCTCACCTCTCCCCGAGCCCCCGCCGTCTTCCTGCAGGCTCCCGGTGTCTGCAGAGGTCTTCTTGTGCTGTACAGGACCTGCGGTGATGTCACAGTCACGTGACAGCAGGTTCCACCATGGTAACCCGCGGTCACATGACTGTGACATCACCGCAGGTCCTATACTGCAGTAGAAGACCTCTGCAGACACCGGGAGTCTGCGGAGCCTGCAGGAAGACGCGGAGACGGCGGGGCTCGGGGTGAGGTGAGCATAAACCTTTTTTTTTTTTTTTCACCCCTGCCTTCCTGTTTGGAGCATTTTCACTGTACTGAGCATGCTCAGTACAGTAAAATCGGATCCGAGGAGACATCAGATGTTTCCTCGGACCCTGCTCCATAGGGCCCCATGCTAAATTGATCGGGTCGGATCGGATGTGCACTAAATGCCATCTGATTTGGTCCGATCCGATTTTATTTTGGTGCAAAAATCGGAGCAGGCTCCGATTTTTGCACCGATAAAAAAATCGGACAGAATCGGATCGGACCAAATCGGACGGCAGTTAGTGCACATCCGATTCGGTCCGATGCCCATAGGGCTGCATGGGGCCAAATTCGGATCCGATGCTGTCCGATTTTGATCGGACATCATCGGATTTGAAAAATCCGTAGTGTGAAACCAACCTTACACACACAGATAATTGTGCAGAGATTGTTCGCAGATCTCTGGTTGCAGTGAAATCATGGACACATTATTCCATTTTGTGGCTGTGTACAAATGTAACAATGTGTCCATGATTTCACTGCAACCAGAGATCTGCGAACAATCTTTGCACAATTATCTGTGTGTGTAACTGGGCCTTAAGTGTCACATAGCATATCAGTATATTCATACATTTTCTGAAAGGCCACAGAGGCTGCAACACCATTAAGCAAGATGCACCACTAACCAGATGACACGAGAAGACCAGGGAGATCGCCAAACAAGTCAGACTCAAAGTTGTGGAGACGTACAAGTCAGGGTTGGATTCTAAAAAAATATTTCAATCTTTAATGATCTCCCGAAGAATCATCAAATCCATTGCCATCAAATGGAAAGAATTCCTTTTTCAAAGACCACAACCGACCTGCCAAGAGATGGCTGCCCATCAATACTCTCAGCCTGGGGAGGAGGGCATCAATCAGAAGGCAGCACAGAGGCCAAGGGTAACCCTGAAGGAAAAGAAGAGTTGGAAAGCAGAGACTGTCCATATGACCACAATAAGCTGTGAACTCCATAGAGCTGGCCTTTATGAAGAGTGGCCAGAAAAAAGAATTTACCTACAGCCAAAAATTGGAAGGTTTGTTTTGAGTTTGCCAAAATACATGTGGGAGACTCCTAAAATGAGGAAGGAAGGTGTTGTGGTCAGACCACACTGAACTTTTGACCACCAAGGTAAATTGATATATTTAGTGCTGAACCAACATAGCTCATTACCCCAAAAACCCATCACGGTGGTGGCAACATCATGGTGTGGGGATATTTTTCGGCAGCAGGGACAGGAAAAATGGTCTAAGTTGAAGGGACGATGGATGGTGCCAATACAGGGATATTCTTGAGCAACACCTGTTTCAGTCTGTCAGTGATACGAGACTGCATGGAGGTTCAACCTCCAACAAGACAATAACCCAAAGCATACTGCTTAAGTAACACTTGAGTGGTTTAAGGGGAAACGTGTAAATGTATTGGAGTGGTCTATTCAAAACTCAGACCTTAATCTAATTGAGAATATGTTATCAGACTTGAAGATTGCTGGGATTTAAGGATCTGGAGCAGTTTTGACTTTAGGAATGGAAAATATCTCAGTGGCAAGATGTGGAAAGTTCAGAGACTTATCTAAGGCAGGCTTCACACCACAATTTGGTTCCTGTCCGTGAGATCCTGTTTTTTGCAGGACCACACGGACAGGAACGGACAGGTCCGGAATGTAAACTCCGGATGCCACTTCTGTGTCTCGATCCGGGATTTTGAGAGATCCGGACACTGAAATAGCCGGGGGAAGCCGAGCCAGGCAAGTGGTGTCAGTGCTGTTACTTTGATGTTAGCAGTGTATCTACATACACTGCTGAAGTGAAATTAAATAAAGGAATAGTTAAAAAAATAAATAAATAAATAAATGCTCACCTGTCTGCCGAGTGTCCCGCAATGTATCCATCACCGATGGCTGCAAGGACCTTAATCAGCTGACCGGGAAGGGGCGGGGCAACCCGATCAGCTGATGTGTCACATGACCGCATCAGCCCGGTTTAAATCGCCTGCCTGCCAAAACCAATCCGGCCCATAGGGGTACATGGGAGGCAAAACAGGATCCTGTTCTCTCCTTTCCAAAATGGACAGAACAGGATCCCAAAAAACATTGGTGTGAAGCCAGCCTAAAGCGACTTTTAGCTGTAACTGCCAAAAAAGGAGGCTCTACAAAGTATTGACTTTAGGTGGGTGAACAGTTAAGTACAATTACATTTTCAGTAATTTTGCCCGATTTCTTCCTTGCTTCACAAAAAATAAAAATAAAACCAATTGTTCCCATTTGTAGGTATGTTCTTTACATGAACTGATCCAAACAGTAAAAAAAAAGTGAAAATTCAGGTTGCGAGGTAGCAAAATATGAAAAATTACACAAAAAGGGGGGTGAACACTTTCACAAGGTACTGCACATTTAAGTTTGTGGGTGTAACATGAAAAAAAAAAATATGTTAACATTCATAGGGTGTGAATTCTTTTTCATATCTGTATATACACTTTTTCTTATTCCTTTTTCAAAAAGTCTAGGTAACAAAACAGTGATATATTAATTCTTGAGAACCAGTTTAGACAAAGGAGCATTGACAAAACCTTTACACAATCTGTCTGTCATATGAAGTCATTTATACCATGCACTTCAGTCTACTAGAGCCAAGTCCTCACCGGCTCCTAACTAAAGAGACGGAGCATTAAAGTGTCATGAAATGACATTTCCCACACCATTCTGGATGGTTTACAATGATGCACGGATCTTTAAGACGAGCAATTAACAAAGCAGTCAAATGGATTTCCTTCTGCAAATACCCAGATCCAAGGACAGCAATTATTCATTGCTGTAGTTTGTTTTTAGCACTATTTTTCCAACAAAAACGCAAGAGGGGTGAAGTTGTGGTGCAGGAGGAGGAGGGTTATATAAACGTCAGCTTACAGCTGTGCATCCATAGCGCCAACAACAGGCCTGCAACAATTCACCTGGCGTCAGTGAACACTGAGCCAAGCATCCTGGTGGCGTTCACAAATGATAAGATTTTTATTTTACTACCCATGGTGGCCAATGAGCTATTCTTTTAAATGCGTAGCGTAGATGAGGGCACCTAGATACTTTTCATAAGAGTTCACTTTCAAAAAAGGAAGAAAACTCCTGTGTTTGGGAATGTGCAGATCGTGTCCGTTCTCCAGCAGCAGAGCCGTCAAGGGTTTGCAATGAGCAGCTTCAGAGAAATGGTCTTTTTTCCCTATAGTGGCATCGCTGGCAGCCATCACTTTTTTGTACTATCCATTCTGCATTTTCCATTATAGCCAGGGCTGTGCAGTCGGTAAGCCAAACCTCTGAATCCGACTCCATGACTCCGACTCACAGCCCCGATTATAGAGGCGAGTGGCTTTCTAGCAGAAGCTGCTCTAAGGTTGATTTCACACTTCAGGGTTTTTCTATTCAGGCAAGATCAGTTTTTTCAGCAAACACCTGATCCAGTTTTTTGCCCCGATGTCAGGCAGTATACTGTTGCTGATACCTGACACCATTAAAAGGAATGGCCAAAAAACTGGATCCCGAAAGGATCAGGTGTTTGCTGAAAAAACTGATCTTGCCTGAATAGAAAAAACCTGAAGTGTGAACCCTGCCCAACAATAAACGTGAAGCTACTTATAAAAGCTTCAAGGTCCCTGAACCCTGAAGCATTTAAAGTGAACCTGAAAGCTGATAAATGCTCTTTAATCCATGGGCACCAAGCATCAGGAACAGACTGGATGAGCTCAGCCAGGTAGGTTTGATTCTGATTGCCGCCGCATATAAAAGGAGAACTTTTAATAAATACTTTGTTAAAATTAACAAATAGGTGCTCACCCACACCCAGTGTCTACAAACACACAGTCGTACAGGGATGGTGATTCTACCTTTACCCTATACTAAAATCTACCTGACAACGGAGATTTATACACCTAATTTATACGGTGTCCCCGCTCAGCGACGGCTCTCCCTAGTATTGTCACCTATAGCTAGGGCGCTGTCATGTCATACATCCTGTTTTCTCCTGATAGCGGCGCCGCTATCATTGAGGACCGGAGGTGATATCTAACACCCCGGTTAGCGTACACGATCATAAAGAAAAGAGAGACCCCCAGATATCCATACTGGGAGGAGGGCGCAGGAAAGAAAAAGATAGATGACAACTTTATCTACCTACACCAGCGCGACCTGAGGACTAAGTAAAGAGACCGCAGGCACCTCCATGGAAAGTACTGTCACTCCTGATGAAACCTACGGCTCATCAGTAGGTGGAAACGCGTAGAGTTCGAGACAGTGGACATGAGATAAGTACCTGATTTATATCTTCCGGCTGATACATTTAATATCATGAGAGGTGGATAGCAATGATCATTGTCACTTGTGCCTTGAGGGTCACATAGGAGGGGGCTTTGTTATTGTATTGGGTTTGTCGAGATATCTATCACCATAGATGTGAACATATACGATGGTGGTGTTAACCTACATGATTGTGTGAGAATTATAGTACACCCTGCAAGCCCTATTGTAGATCTCAGCTCCAGTAACCCACGTATCTGTAGGTCATTGCAAGAGACATAGTTTCATGGACATAGGGGTTTGACCCATGCCAAGGTAGACACCTCAGGAGAAAACAGGATGTATGACATGACAGCGCCCTAGCTATAGGTGACAATACTAGGGAGAGCCGTCGCTGAGCGGGGACACCGTATAAATTAGGTGTATAAATCTCCGTTGTCAGGTAGATTTTAGTACAGGGTAAAGGTAGAATCACCATCCCTGTACGACTGTGTGTTTGTAGACACTGGGTGTGGGTGAGCACCTATTTGTTAATTTTAACAAAGTATTTATTAAAAGTTATATTTTAAATAGTGCACTTTATAATTTAATGACGTATTAAGGGAGTCACTGATTATCATATAATTTAAAAATTAAATATAAAAGGAGAACCCACCTCTAAACCCACCAGAGATCAAGCTGCACAAGAGACTAATTGGACAGGCAGGTCCCCGGCAGCTTCCCCCACCCAGTTTCCTAGAATGACAGGTCTCTTTCTATACATGCATGCAGCTGGAGACCTGTCAATCCAGGTAGTGGGTGAAAGAAGCTACCGGGGACCCGCCTGTCTGATTAGTCTCCAGTACAGTCACTTTTAAAGTGAGTTTTTCCTCTAACATGCCGCAGCATCTCAGAGTCTAACATACGTGGCTGAGACCATACCACCAGTGCCCAATGCATGCTGCCTGTGGACTGGGCATCATGTATTAGGTGTCAGTTTCTCTGTAAATAAGTAACAATGAACACGGGCACAGCAATATTAATTCCATGTTGCTGTGTATCATACTCATTTTTTTGCGTCCCTTTTTCGGCCCAGTTCCACTTCAATAAAGGTGCCATAAGCACATAACATTTGGGGTTTTGTAGCTTTTATTTTTACAGCACAAAAATTGATGCTGCCAATGTTGGCCATGAGTTAATGGGAAAAATGGGGCGGACATTGCTGCACACAAGCTTTTTGTTGGGGGAGCAGGGCGGGAGGCTCGGTCACCCCTTGCTTTTATTAGAATTGCATCAAGGCCCACTTCCCCCAAGTCATGAGTAATCAACCCACTAGATTTCTCCTCCAAATCTTAAGTGTTGATTTATTCATTTTTTGGAAACAAAGGCCTAAATTCATTCAAGCTTCTACACCAGAATTCTGTCGTAAAAGCGGTGAAAAAATACTAAACTCCAAAATGTCCGGAGCTGGGGCAGGACTTGTCTAGTTCATGATGAGCTGTGATATTCCATACACTAAGGCTGGAATCACACTGTCCGTGTGATATGCCTACTGGCGCTATATACATATTTATAAATAATAATAATAATATGTAACTAAGTCAGATGAGTCTCGTCAGGACGGGAGTGTGGAGCTGCTTAGAAACAAAAGCAGCTGACGCTCCCGTCCAGAGGGGGAAGGCCATTCCACGTTAATCAGCCGTGACACATCTGACTTAGTTGCATATCACATGGACAGTGTGATTCCAGCCTAAAAACCTCACTCCAGTCCCTGATTGTAATGAGGCATAGCACATAGAAACACAGATGTTCCAGACTCATGAAGAGGCATAGATCATCTTGAAGACATTTAAAAAGAGGGGCACTTTCAGGAGAGAAAAAAAAAAAAAAATCACAAAGGCCCAAAGGGGCTCATTTAATTTCTGCTGACAGCACTGCAGCCTGTGGCTCTGCGCAGTTTCCATTTGAATCCAGTTTTTCAGGGCTACAGATACACTCAGACATGATGCAGAAATTCTATGTAAACAGGGCTCAAAAGCAATTGTAATTATGGTACAGCCAGTGCTGTACAATCTCTGCACAATCCAAGGCATAAATTGACCCGCCGCCAAGTTCAGGCATGAGAGGGGAACACAACCAACTCCTTGGTCACCATTGAACCGCTGTGTTAGGCACCAGCTCTTAGGTCCAGCATTGGGCTTAAAGGGATCCTGTCACCCCCAAAACACCTCAAAAGCTATTAAAAGCTGTCCCTAGAGCATAGTAACACTTACCCTACACTCCTTTTAGCTCCTAAATGCAGCAAGCGAAAATGAAGATAAATGTTATTACAGTACCTCATTAGGGATGATAATTAGTGACTATGGTATTCATAGTCACCCTGGCAGGCTCTCCCTCTTCATAATATCACGCCTCAATAGGCGTGGTCTTCAAATCACATTAAAATGCGCGCCTCCCCGCTGTGTCCTGTGTCGGCCGGCCTGTAGTGGGGCTGGGTGACGCGAATCGCGTCATTTCCGGCGCCGGGTGACGTAGTACACCCGCGCCGCTCTGTTAGCTTCAAAACGCGCACTGCGCATGCGCAGGTCGGGTCTTGAAGCTAACAGCGGCGCGGGTGTACATACGTCACCCGGCGCCGGAAATTACGTGGTTCGCGTCATACAGCCGCATAATGCAGCGGTCCGGCTGCCATAGGAGAGCGGGGAGGCGCGCATTTTAATGTGATTTGAAGATCACGCCTATTGAGGCGTGATATCATGAAGAGGGAGAGCCTGCCAGGGTGACTATGAATACCATAGTCACTAATTATCATCCCTAATGAGGTACTGTAATAACATTTATCTTCATTTTCACTTGCTGCATTTAGGAGCTAAAAGGAGTGTAGGGTAAGTGTTACTATGCTCTAGGGACAGCTTTTAATAGCTTTCGAAGTGTTTTGGGGGTGACAGGATCCCTTTAATTATCACTTTTCACAGAAGTACATCCATCTGAGACATTTACTGCATAAATCTGGGGGATCTTTGACACCTAGATTGGCTGTGTGGCATGGGCCATTGTCCTGCTGGAAAAACCAGTCCTCAGAGTTGGGGAACATTGCCTGAGCAGTAGGAAGCAAGTGTTTTTCAAGGATAACCTTGTATGCAGCTTGATTCATACATCCTTTGCAAAGATTAACCTGCCCAATTCCAGCCTTGCTGAAGCATTCCCAGATCATCACCGATCTGTCACCAAATTTCACAGTGGGAGCAAAACACTGAGGCATGTATGCCTTTCTAGGTCTCTGTCTAACCATTAGACAACCAGGTGTTGGGCAAAGCTGAAAATTAGACTCATCAGAGAAGATGACCTTACTCCAGTCCTCTATGGTCCAATCCTGATGGTCTTTGGCAAACTTCAGCTTGGCTTCTCTTTGCTTCTCATTGATGAAAGGCTTTTTTCTAGCTTTACATGACTTGAGCCCTGCCTCTATGAGCCTGTTACAAACTGTTCTTGCCGTGCACTTCACCCCAGCTGCCATTTGCCATTCCTTTTGTAGGTCACTTTATGTCATCCTGCGGTTACTGAGTGACATTCAAATAAGATGACGGTCATCCCGATCAGTGGAATGTCGCCTTCGCCCTCTGCCGGTCTGTAGCTTTGCTGTCCCCAATGTCTGCTGCTTGACCCTGTTGTAATGGACAGCTGTCTTAGAAATTTTAAGGATGGCGCCAGACTCCTGCCCTGCTGCCTGAATAAAGCATAAAGCAGGGCGAGTCTGCTGATGAAGTCACGCAATGCCGCTCTGTGCGGCAGCGTGATTGACAGAGACGGAGGGCAGAACCGTAGGGGGCAGCATTCACATACAAGGGGCTGAATATACACAGAGGAGGAGGGAGGACTGTGCCAGCGATGATGACCTGTTAAGAAGATCCCATACATTATAAAGCTTACAGACAAGAGATCTAAAGTGTATTTCTCAGGGTACAGGGAGGCTAGAGACATGGGAGACCCCTTCCCTGAATGCAGCATACATGCTGCATTCAGTGCTGCATTTACTTTGCCATGCAGCAGGGGGATGACAGGTCCTCTTTAAATAAGATTTGGTTCAGGTGATCACCTAATTTGGGTTTCTGATCTGGCACAAATCCCTTAGTCATATTAAAAGCTTATTGGAAAATGATTATGACTTTGAGGAGCTGCTTAATGTGGCACTGGAGTTTCTCCACTTACTTACGGAAGTGCAAATTTGCATATTTCCTAGAGGGGGGATGTGGCTACAATCTCCTCACCTACTTAGCTGTCTCCATAAGGTTGATAGCAAGTTCCCAGACCTTGTCTTAGCCCACTCACACAGCCAGATCAGAATATCCCACACACTACACTGATGAGGGGCAGTTACCCCGAAACGCAGCGTCTGTAGTTTGGGTTTCTGATCTGCACAAATCCCTTAGTCATATTAAAAGCTTGTTGGTAAGCGATTATGAAGGTAGATAGCAAGTTCCCACACCTAATCAGAAGCACATTAAGTAGAATGAGGTGTACTTTGATTTGAATTTAACTGACACTGGAATGGAATGGCTGTCAGACATGTAGAGATGGTGATTTTTAGAAAACTGTGCAGTGGTCTCTTAAACATTATACAGCTCTGGCAAAAATTAAGGGAATAGTGTTTCTCCTTGTGGAGATTAATCCTGCATGTCAGCATTGCGAAGACTTAGAACTGCAATGTTCCTCTGGGAAATAGGCAAATTGTCCCTAAGGGAGGAAGAAGATGAACTCTAATGCTACCTATTGGAAGTAGCAATCCTAAAAGTCAAAATTGACTCTTTAACAAGCCTTAAATTGTCATATTGAAAGGCTCATTGAAGTGGCAATTTTGACTTTTAGGATTGCTACTTTCAATAGGTGGTACTAGAGTTAGTCTACTTCCTCCCTGAAGAGACAATTCACATATAATGTTGACATACCATAAATATCGCAAAATGAAATAACCCTTTAAAAAATTACTCCAGTGTTTTTTTTTTTTATTTTCACCACTAAAGTAGGGTATTAAAGCCAGGACCCTGCACCTAGCGTTACACTAACCCTCCAGCATTTTCATACTTTTTCGGTGTCACTCTGGTTCCTACGTCATCTTTCACAAGAGCGGTCAGATGTTACGTCGTAAGCTTTCAGTGCATTCACAGAAAACAAAACGGCTGCAGCACCCCTTCTGGACATACCAAGCACATGGCTTTAAAGGATGCACTACACTACCAAGGAGTCCACTTGGTAAAACATCAGCAATAAATACCGACAGTGTCAAACTGCAGTGAATCAGGTCACTGGTTGTCTATATTTCTGCCAATGTGTTCTCAGTGAATGTCTACGAGAGCCAGGAGACGGCCAGTATGAGGCTCTCAGAGAGATGTATTGTGTTCTGACTGCTATACTCCCATGAAACACTGGAGCTACCAGCAATACACAGATAGAGGATGATGCTGCTGGAAGGAGTGTATTATAGAAAGGCCAGGGGAACCAGAATATAACAAAAAAGTGGTAACATAAAAGTTATTCAGATGTTTCCCTACCAGTTGGAAAACTGTCTTTTCACACACCTGAAAAAAAAAGCTTCAATAAGCTAAAAACCACACAAGCCCTTTATAAGATATGGGGGGAGCAGGGTAGGGTAATGTAGCCTGAAGCCATCAGATATGATGACAGGTGCCAGTATTGCATCACTGCCAATTTGCTGCACCCATTTTGCAGCAGCCACTCCCTGGGGCCTATAAGACATAAAGCTGCTGCACACTGGCATTACCATAACCCTCATAGACTTCTTGGGTTTTATTTTGCTCTTCTGTGACTGACAGTAAGCCATTTATGCACTGAAGTGAAATCTGAGTGTTTAATTATGCGATGTGGAGTCTGAAAGTCTGAAAGGAGAAGTGGTGGTGAGGTGCACAAACAGGATTAGAGGGTGTTACATGGGATCTACACCTCGGAGGATATGTTTACACCGTGGAGAATACATGTCATCTCAGGCTACATCACCAAATCCATTGTAATCAAAAAAGTTATATAATCAGCAAAACCCAAACCTCTAATACAGCATCATTTACATAAAGAACTCTTTCTGCAGAAAACCCTGGATATTGGAGAAGTAACAACCTTTATATTGTAACCAGATTATATCAACTCTTCGCACATACTTGTGTCTACATGTCGGGTTCTGGTATGTAAATATGAAGACATAAGTGGAACGAAGAAAGAACATAGCAGAACAGGCAGCATGGGGCTACAAGACCATTCTACTACAGAGCAGAAAGTGCCAGCTCAGGCAGGCACCCCAGCACACAGGGCATTTCCATGGGCAGTTTTACCTTGATTTCTGGAACATTAAAGTGGAATTCAAAGGAGATGTCCCTGCCCTCCTACATGATGAAACTGAGCTGACACTGCAGGTCTAGGATCTAAACCTTTAAATCAATAAAATCACATCTGCTCCTCAGCACTCACCCCTCCCTTCGGGACAGAGAATTTCAGTCATGCATAGTGCTAAAGTTTTAGGGGACAGGAAACTACCAAGTTGACATGGGGGAGGTGAGATCATGGCAGTGCTGAATAAACCAATGCAGTAGTCTGCCTCTGTTACTAGCCTGATACATGACAGTACACATTAGGCATCACCATATCCTTGTACAGCAAAAGAATATAGCATGTATTTATATCTGTTTGGTGACACGATTGCTATTTGAAGGGAGAACACCCCTGTTCATAAATTATATTTGGATGTATATCAGAGGCATGATTGTAGTATAACCATGGGGCCGGCAGCCATGCCCCTGTTCATACAGCAGTATGAGAGGGCTGGAATGTAAGATTATTCTAGAGCCCAAAGGTCCATGCCCCCGACACACCACCTACTTTCGGCAGCAGCATGAGGCTGAATTTCTCTGTCCCTTAAGGGAAGGGTGAGAGCTGAGGAGCAGATATGATTTTATAGATTTATAAGCAATCTATAGATTCTAGAACTCTACCGCCTAACTCTGCTCATGCAGGAGGGCAGGGACAGTACAAAATGTTATTTATCTTCCCGTAGTTCCCCTTTTAAGATTAATACTGTATATAAATTGAGTAAATAAACAATATGTAGACAATATTTGGTTTTGCAAGCCCTTTGTTTTTGCATGGCCATATTTGTCAACCCCCAACTTCCCCCGAAACAAATATTAAAAAAAGCAGCATGTTGATGCTATAAATGACTAGTATGCTTTCCTGTAACTAAAATGGATAACTCTCAACATACAGTTCGTGCACACTTGGTTTGGCGCAGTGAATACATAAAGAGGCGGATCACTTGAAGGAGGTCCTTTTAGGAGTCTTTGCAATATATACAATAAAAAACTAACTGTAAAAAGAATGGTTTTCAGATCTGAAGATATCAGCTTGTGAACACTGTCAGCACTTCAGTAATGATGGAGCGGGCAGGCTAAGCTAGTTGAATAGTTAGGCTAGCCCCCTTCTCTGTCATGTCCAAGGGCTGAGCGGGGTGCTGGCTTGACATGTGAAATGTGCGAGACAGCCCCCTTCACTCATGTCTCGGGGAGCACCCGATCAGCCAGAGGTGGAGCTGCTGGGACTATGTACACGCATCGGATTGGATCTCCCTTTTTATTAAAAGTATAATTTTAAGATTACATATACTTGTATCTTGAACATGCCAAAGAAATATTTTATTCAAGTGGTCATCCCCTGTAACACTTACTAAAAGGAATACGGTTTAGTTGATGTTATACGTGATGCTGCCATTAACACCTGAATTACTGCACAGTGGAAAAAGCTACATAAATATTCCATGATTAATTGGTTAATTGCAGCAGAAGATTAGCCAAGATAAGCCAAGCTCCAACATTCAACAAATCATATTATACAGGGGAAGCTATCATCATGAATTACACAGTGCTGACATGTTCTCCAGCTGTGTACAGAGGATGGAGTCATTCACATCAGTCCCTGCTTGCCCTCATAAAGATTACAATCTAATATGTAGTAACGGTGGGAGGACACAAAGCACAGGAAGACACTGAATGACTACACAGACTCACTATGGATTATGTCCTAATGCCAAGCCCATGGTGCTGATCTACTGGTCACTGTGCTGCCGAGTGATCACCGTCACACCGACTGGACGCAGGTTCCTGAAGAGGACAGACTCATAGGCGGCACTACGCACTGCTGAGGAGACAGATAGCTGGTCTGTACTATTCAATCCAGACCCAGAATACATCACAAGTGTTACTATATGGATAATTAGTATGCAGGGCTGTGGAGTTGGAGTCGTAGAGTTGGTGCCCATTTTGGTGGAATCAAAGTTAGAATAAAATGCACCGACTCAGACTCCTAAAATATATAATAAATTGGTACAAGAGTATTAACACTTAAGACATGAGCCATGTGTGAGGGAGTTGGAGTGAGCAAATTAAGGAGTCGGAGTCGATGGTTCGGCTTACCAACTTCACAGCCTTGCTAGTATGCCCTGTCTAAAGTTTATTGGGAAAATCCCTAAATCAAAAGGGAAATACTCTAAAGGTACTGTCACACGGGGCGATCTCTCTAGCGATGTTACCGGCAACTTAGGGGCGTGACTAAGTTGCAGCAACATCGCTCAAGAGTTGCCGCGTGTGATAAGCGATAAGTTGCCTAAGCAACATCGCCAGGTTTGCCCAACATGTTGGGAAACCTGGTGATGTTGCTCAGGCGATCTGCCTGCATCGCCCTGTGTGACGCCGCAACTGCAATGTTGCTGGCAACTTCCCCCATAGACTCCCATGATATGGATCGCTGCCAGATAGAGTTTAACCCTGGCTGTGATAGTTGCCGGCAAGATCGCAGATGCGTTGCCGGCGATATCGCTGCATGTGACATCGCAACAGCAACCATGGCAGCGCGCCAAACAAGTGCGCGCTCCCGTGAGTTGCTGGCGATATCACCACGTGTGACGGTACCTTTTTTAGCCACTTCACAGCTTAAGGTGAGCTAATCACCAGGTTTATTTTTTTTTTGCATATAAGCTGCGGTCACCACCAGTAAAGCCTTAAATACAGGATTCTAGAATACTGTATAAAAGTCTTCAGGCCGATCTGTATAATGTAAAAAAAAAACAGAAAAAACAGCTTTTATTATCCTCGCTAGTCCGCTGTGTGTTACAGGTCTCGCCTCCTTTCTTTCTATGATTGCCGTCCTCTTCTTTGCTTGGTATGGATGACAATTGGTATATTACCTGCACAGCCTCCTTCATTGCGCTCCTGCTCACATGTATTTCTCTCTGCTCTGCTGAGGGCAGGGCAAAGTATTGTAATGAGCAGGCGCCTGGGCAGAGAGTTGCTCACAAGCTGCTAAGTGTTGTGATCACTATTGACCACAGTATATAGAAGATAGCACAGGGACATCATCATCGGGACCTGAGCCAATCAGGTCCTAATGATATCGGCGGTCAGAATTCGGATTCTGTACCAGAATCCTGATGCTTGAAGGACTCTCTGGTCCCCATGCCAGCCTGACCATTGACTAAAACAAACGTCAGCAATGCACAAAGCCAGGTATGTGCCAACACTTATTTACCGTTGGTGGTCGGGAACAGGTTAAACAATAGGTAATTTTTTTGATCATGGCTTTCCTTTAATGGCTCTACAGTACATGGCTTGCAGAAATTAGTTTATTTTATTTTGTATCCACCCTGTAGGCAGCATAAATCAGATACTGACTGTGTGACTGCAGCAGTATATGTTGTACTTTGAAAAGCTGCAGCCTTTCAGAGAAGACAGGCTGGCCGATGCCTCTAGAACAGCTGGTCCCTGATGACTTCTCTTCATTACACTACCCTTGATCGATAAATTATAAACAAAATATAGGGAGTGCAGTGTCAATTTAGGGGAGGAAACCAGCCTTTTTAACTTGTCATCCAAGTCACCAAATGGCTTTTCAAAGAATATTTGTCTGAAAAGTGTTTCAAAGACAAACGGATATAATAAAGGAACAAGAGTCTCATTCTTGGTGACTGCGTTTTGAGCATCATGAATCAGCTGGAGATTCCCCACACATGTAGGATCTGCTGTGGACATCTCACCAAATTCAAGCACAGAAAATCTGCAGAGTAAAGGACATGAGATTGTACTATATTTTATCCGTAAGAAGTGAAGACGATCTGCAGCGGAAAAAAATTAGTCCTCGTTTATACAACCCCTGGCAAAAATTATTGAATCACCTGGCTGGGAGGATGTACATTCAGTTGTTTAATTTTGTAGAGAAAAAGCAGATCACAGACATGGCACAAAACTAAAGTCATTTCAAATGGCAACTCTCTGCCTTGAAGAAACCGTAAAAGAAATCTTGGAAAAAAAATATGTGCTAGCCAGTAACGGATACTTTTGTAGCCCAAGCAGGTGAAAAATTATGGAATCACTCAATACTGAGGAAATAATTATGGAAACACGCTGTAAAATGTTCGTTCCCAAAAGTAACACCTACATCAAATAAGATCTGCTTGTTAGTCTGCATCTAAAAAGGAGTGATCACACCTTGGAGAGCTGTTGCACCAAGTGGACTGACATGAATCATGGCTCCAACATGAGAGATGTCTATTGAAACAAAGGAGAGGATTATCAAACTCTTAAAAGAGGGTAAATCAACACGCAATGTTGCAAAAGATGTTGGTTGTTCACAGTCAGCTGTGTCTAAAATCTGGTCAAAATACAAACAACATGGGAAGGTTGTTAAAGGCAAACATACTGGTAGACCAAGGAAGACATCAAAGTGTCAAGACTGGAAACTTAAAGCAATATGTCTGCAAAACAGGAAATGCACAACAAAACCGGAGTCAATGTCTGTGACCGAACTATAAGAAACCGCCTAAAGGAAATGGGATTTACATACAGAAAAGCTAAACAAAAGCCATCATTAACACCTAAACAGAAAAAAATAAGGTTACAATGGGCTAAGGAAAAGCAATCGTGGACTGTGGATGACTGGATGAAAGTCATATTCAGTGATGAATCACAAATTTGCATTGGGCAAGGTGATGATGGTGGAACTTTTGTTTGGCGTCGTTCCAATGAGATTTATAAAGATGAAAGCATGAAGAAAACATGCACATTTCCACAGTCATTGATGATATGGGGCTGCATGTCAGGTAAAGGCACTGGGGAGATGGCTGTCATTACATCTTCAATAAATGCCCAAGTTTACATTGATATTTTGGACACTTTTCTTATCCCATCAATTGAAAGGATGTTTGGGGATGATGACATCATTTTTCAAGATGATAATGCATCCAGCCATAGAGCAAAAACTGTGAAAACATTCCTTAAAAAAAAAGACACATAAGGTCAATGCCATGGCATGCAAATAGTCCGGATCTCAATCCAATTGAAAATCTTTGATGGAAGTTGAAGAAAATGGTCCATGACAAGGTTCCAACCTGCAAAGCTGATCTGGCAACAGCAATCAGAGAAAGTTGGAGCCAGAATAATGATGATGAGTACTGTTTGTCAGTCATTAGGTCCATGCCTTAGAGACTGCAAGCTGTTATAAAAGCAAGAGGTGGTGCAACAAAATACTAGTAATGTATTTGAGTGTTATTTTATTTGTTTGTTTTTCACGATTCCATAATTTTTCCCTCTGCTTGGTCTATAAAAGTAACCGTTACTGGCTAGCATTTTTTTTTTTATCTTGATTTCTTATAGTGTTTCTTCAAGCAGAGAGTTGCCATTTGAAATAACTTTAAGAGGACCTGTCACCAAACCAGGCATGGTGATCTAATTACAGCACTGGATGCAGCATGTCTGCTGAATCCAGGCAAGGGGTCCCCCAGCACTTGAGCAGCCCTGTACCCCGAGATAATACAGTTAGAAAACTTACATGCTACAGCCACTAAGGAGGTGGCTAGGGGCTGCAGCCAAGGGCAGATTCACACCCCCTGCCTGTGTAATCTGCCCACCGCTGCCAATCATTCTCTCCCTGTCTGCAGCATTTAAACAGAGTTTTTTTTCCTCTCCCGTGTAGCCCCACCCCTCAGGGGCGGGGCTAACGGACTTTCTGGAAGAGAGAAAAAAAAAACCTTTGTTTAAATGCTGCAGACGGGGAGAGAATGATTGGCAGCGGTGGGCAGATTACACAGGCAGGGGGTGTGAATCTGCCCTTGGCTGCAGCCCCTAGCCACCTCCTTAGTGGCTGTAGCATGTAAGTTTTCTAAGTGTATTATCTCGGGGTACAGGGCTGCTCAAGTGCTGGGGGACCCCTTGTCTGCATGCTGCAGACATGCTGCATCCAGTGCTGTAATTAGATCACCATGCCTGGTTTGGTGACGGGTCCTCTTTAGTTTTGTGCCATGTCTCTGATCTGCTTTTTTTCTACAACATTAAACAACTGAATGAACATCCTCCGAGCCAGGTGATTCCAGAATTTTTGCAAGGGGTTGTAATTCTGAAACATGTCAGATTACGCAGCAGATGGTCATAGTAGAGTTCACACCTTGCAATAAATAAGGCGAAATTTGCTGCAAGTCTGAATCAAAACACATGAGAAATACACAAGTACCACATGCAGACTTCAATACACATCTGTCATAATCTACAAAGGAAAACTTGGATATTTGAGAATGCTCTAAAGATCAGGCAACATAATCTTCTCTCAGGCACTTTTACCTGAAGGCCTAAATTGAACCAAAAGTAGCGTACATTTGCTATTATATCAGTCCTTAAAGGGAACTTGACCCCTCCAAATCAACCTCAACCCTATTAATAACTGTCCCTGCACCCTAACATATTAGTATTAGTGCTCCTTTTCTACATAAAAAAGCGCTCTGTAACATTGGAATAATCAACAATATACACTTACAAATCTGAGACTTCTTGTCCCTGAATAAGTCTCACAGGGCGTCCCGTGTGAGACTCTAAGCCCTCCCAGGTCCTCATTTTCACGCCCCGAATGATCCACCCTCTCTCTGTCTGTGTGGCTGTGATGTGGAGCTGAAGGCAGGACATATGATTTGCATTCTGTGAGTGATAGAGAGGGGGGAGGGTAAAGCCTGCACAAGCAGAGCACACAGACAGAGAGAGGGTGGATCATTCAGGCTGCAAAATAACCCGCCCTGGTGACTAAAGAATATAGCCCCTGCTAATTATAATCACTAATGAGTGAGTATTAAAACGATTTATCCACTTTCACAGGATGATTTTAGGAGACAAAAGGAGTGTGGGATTAGTGATAGGATGCTGCAGGGACATGTTTTGGTAGCTTAGGAGGCGTGACCGGATCCCTTTAATATTTTTGAAGTCACCACAACTTAGGCAGTGGTTGTCATCACTACTGCTAAGGGAACCTATCAAGTCCTGAAATGCTATTGATCTACAGATACGGGGCTAATCTGCAGGTTAATAGCATGGCCACCACACTGAATGCCGACAAAGTTCACTATATTTTTTTTTTGTTGTTGAATCAAGTGATTTTTATCTGAGAATTTAGAAGTCAGACATAGAAATAACAGTACAATCAACTGAAATATGCATTGCATCCCGTGGATACCATTACAAGTATACATTCCCTATTCCCCTTTTTATTTATGTATTCTTTCCCACCCCCCTACCTTTGCTCCCACCCCCGTACAAACGTATAATCTTTGACAAGACATGAAGCATCTTACATTGAACTGAAATACTTTTCCACAATCTACGTTCCCGTATACACTAGCCAAACTAAGGCAGTGAAGCGGTATCCGTATTATCACGCAGTAGGTCTGCAGAAGCTAGGCCGGACAGTCCAGCCATCCACCCCACACATTTGCAAATTGCATCTGTTGACTTCTTTTAGTGTAAACAACCTGTTCCATATGAATAATAAAATTGATTCTATTGACAAATTCTTGTTCGGTTGCCAGTTTGTCATCTAACCAATGAACGGTAATCAGCTCCCTGGCAGCATACAGGAGTCTGGCGATAGTCAACCTCCCCCAGTCATCCGTCATTATATCATCCATACCTCCCAGTATACAGATCAATTGAGTGCTTGGGACGGTCACCCCCTGTATTTTAGCAAGGATTTACACCCAGAAGGTCTGCAGGCAAGGGTATGTGTGGCACCCCTGCTGACTGGTTGCCACAGAGAAATGCAGCAGCTGGAATGGTAAGCCATTCACCCCAACCCATAAGCACCCAACACATCCCCGAATTCCTATACCTAGGACTTTATGCCAGGCAAGGGAGAAGTGGGGAAGAGCAGAGTGGTGGGTGGAGCTTGAGTGGCACCTGCAAAAAGGGGGAGGAGCTACAGTAGTTTTACCTCAGAGTAGAGTGAAAATTAGTCAGAATGGAGTTGGAGCTGAAGGAGGGCTCAGGACTGAGCTGTAGGAGACTGGAGGCGACTGAGAAATAACACCGGGGCCCAGTGACAACATAGGCTGACCGAGCCTGTGATTACGGACATACCCGAGAGACCAACCAGGTGTAAGGAGGAAGGAGTCCCAGGTGAAAGACCGGCTTACGGAATCATTAAGGGACGGGGTCGATGGACAAGGTACCGGCCCTGTAAAGTGGTGTTAAGACTACAGACCTGACCACAGATTAACCGGTGAGGTGAAGGGTCTCTATGCCTGGATCCTAACAGACCAAAAGGAACCCAGGAAAGGCCTCATATAGGACTTGGGGGTCAAAGAGAGAGAGGATCCACTGAGAAAGTCCGCAACTGCTGGCCCTGAGGTAGAGGTCGAAAGAGAGAGAGACCCGGAAAGGCCTAAAAAAGGGGATCCTTGGTGAACCAGACCAGCTGCTGACCGGCTACTGGTGCGCTCACTGTAAGATAATGCCGTGACTGAAAAGTAAGAGCAGTGAGTAAAGCATCTGGTTTAACCTGAAGAATTGTGTGAGAGTCTTTATTAAAGGTTTATGGCTGAGAAGACCAGAATTTGAGGAGAGGTCAAGCCTGTAGATCTTAAAGACACCGGTCAGTAAAGTGCACTCCCCATCATCACCTCACCACAACTCTACCAATAACAACTATTATAACCAGCCCAGGGATTATCCTAGCCCTACCTGTGGAGGGTTTATCACCTTGCTGCATCCTCATCCCTTGGAGCTGTGACAAGCAGCGGCGGTCATATCTGGCCGCATCCCCGAGGTGGCGTCACTGACAAACTCTTATTTGTATTTTTATTATTTTTTCCCTTTTTAAGTGCGGTCCCTCCAGGGCCACGGAACCGTTCCACGGCCACCACCGTGACACCCCCTTGTAAGCAGAGAATAAGGACCGGTCCTGAGCAACCCATAGCACTGAGGGCGATACACATGCCCATATTATATGTAGTAAGTCAGCATCCTCATCATAACAGCGCAGGCATCTCGAGTCCTCTTTCAATCCCGCTCTCATCATCCAGACAGGGGTCCTATAGACCCTATAAACTAGATAGATCTGTGACAGGCTCCTGGCATCAAGTTCACCATCTGCTGGCAGCCTCTGGCTGTCAGTCGTGGAGGTGCAGCTTCATTCATCGATCACAGCACACACTGCTTCAGCACTGACTGACAGCTCTAATAACTAGGCGAGGAAAAGCCTTCTTTCTACCCAGTAATATCACTCCTGTTTCTATAACAATATGGCTTTATAAAAGCACGTTAAAATACTCTAATTTAAAAACTTTCTATTTATCAATTATTCTATTTCAATTATACAAATAAATACCATATTAAAGTTGTGCTCCACGGTTTCGTCAAAGTCTCCATTGCTGGTTACAGAGATTTCTGCTGCAGCACTTCTTGGTGAATCATACGCCATTGTGAGATCCTAGAAAAAAAGAGAAATGAATAAGCTAAATTCAGTGTGAATTATCAGCATATGAGCAGTGTATTGCTATATAGCTACAGTAGAAGCCAGAAGTTACAATGGAGCAAGTAGGGTTGATAAAATTACCTGTATTGTCATGTTAGCTGGGTACAGTTAGACGGCATGAAAATAAACAAGTTTCCAATGATTTTCTTTTTCTATCTACTGTCATTCTCCTGATGAGCGAACGTTTAACTTAGGCCTCTTTCACACATCCGTGCCGACTCATGCCGGAGGCACGGACACATGATCCCCTATGGCCCCCTCCAGATGTCCGTTATATGGCAAAGACCGTGTCACCGTGTGGAGCAGATGCGTATCTGTGTGCTCCACACAAAGACCTGTCCTTTTTTTGCCGGCACCAAAGACCGTTTTTGGCCACAAATGTCCATGCACACAGATGTCATCCATGAGCACAAACCACGGCCAAAAGTTAAAAGTTTAAAAATCAAGAATTTCATACTGGAGGAAGGCGAGTATGCGGTAACAGGCTGCCCGTGTGCTATCCACGGATCAGACAGAAATCATCACATGGTGCGTAACACCAGAGGCACCGCCCCAAATACAGCCTGTTTCCACGGATGTGTGAAACAGGCCTTACGTAGAGAACATCTTGTTGCCCAAAAGAGAGACCAGTGGAACCTAGACAAGCATGTGCAGTAATTACATTCCAGGCTGAGGAGTTAACTCCTGAGAGACCAGCCACCTTTCTCCAGACCACTGATTTCTATACAGCAGTTCACCTTCCTTCATCAGCAAGCATAGGGATTTTTCAGAGCAGTTCTCCAAAACATTGCTCACTTGTACAAAGACACTGTTATATGTATACAAAACTATAGTGAGAATAGTCAACAGTGCAATTTGTAAGTCAATGAGGGCACGGTCCTTTCCTCCTCTGTGACTGTCTGGTCATTGTAATTATATGTATTTTATATGCAAGTCTGCTTCACATGTACAATGGAATCATAATCAGAATACTGACGTACTGTTATGGTGGGTTTACACGCTGCAATATCGTTTCGATATCGCAACTCAATGGCGCGGGAGCGCGCAATTAGTGCACGTTCCTCCCGCATCGCATTGAATGTTTACACGCTGCGATATCGGAATACAACGTCCGTGCGATGTCTCCGCCTCCCAACCCAGGATCGCACACTTAACATGGGAGTGAATGGGTGACGTATGAAATCGCATCGTAATTGGGCATTTACACAGTACGATCCGGCTTCAATCGCTATGCAATATCGGGGCATTGAATAGCACGCTCATTCAATCCCCGATATCGCATTGACATCGTTCCTGCATCGTATTGGACGTTCACACCATACAACGCAGGAACGATTTCGCCTCCGACAGATTGAACCACGTGACTTTTGATTGAAATTGTACTACGATATCGCGACGTGTAAACCCGCCATTAATTCGTTACAGTATTCACTGTCAGCAGTTGCTGCCTAGAACTTTAACTCAAGGAGTGCCTGCTGCCCACCCAGCAACCAGAAGGCAAGGCTGGTTTCACACTGCAGTTTTTTCACTGATCAGGTTCGATCAGGTTTGTGTGTCAAAACCAGGAGAGTCTCCAGAACTCAGAACAGGTGTCAATCTTTCAATTCAATAGTTTTTCTCTGCAAGTTCCTCTCCTGGTTTTGGCACACAAACCTGATCAGGGAAAAAACTGCAGTGTGAAACCAACCTTAGAAGACGGAAAAGCGTTGTGCTTGAGATTAACCCTGTTAAAGGGGAACTCCGGTGAGATAAAAATATTTTTTTACTATCCCTGCCTACATGATGAAGCAGAGCTGGAGTAGTTCTAGGATCTATAGATTATGTATAAATCAATAGTATCAGATCTGCTCCTCAGCTCTCACCCCTCCCTTCAGGGACAGGGAAATTCAGCCTCATGCTGCAGTAGTGATATGAGGTGTGTCAGGGGCATGGACCCTGGGGGCTCTAGAATCATCTTACATTCCTGCCCTCGCACACTTCTGTATTGGCAGGGGGCGTGGCAGGAAATTGGCCACCAGCCCCATGGTCACACTACAATCCTGCACCTGAGATACCATCCTATATAATGTATGAACAAAAGTGTTCTCCTTCAAATAGCAATCATGTCACAAAGCAGATATAAATACATGCTGTGATATTTTGCTGTACAATGATATGATGTTGTATAATGTGTGCTGACATGTATCAGGCTAGGAACAGAGGTAGAGCACTAAACTGATTGACTCACCACTACCATGGTCTCTCCTCCTCCATATCAACTTCATAGCTTCCAGTCCCCTGAAACTTTAGCACTATGCATCACTGAATTTCCTGTCCCCTGAGGGAGGGGTGAGAGCTGAGGAGCAGATATAATTTTATTGATCAATAGATCCTAAAACTGTAGTGCCTAGCTCTGCTTCATCATGTAGGAGGGCATGCCCATAGTCAGTGTAATGTATCCTATAGTACTCCATATAGTATAACAGCCACCAGTGTACACTGGCGATGAGAGCATTCTGTAGCTCTGCCATCAACTTTATCTCGACAAAGTGGGCATGCTGTAGTGACGTCACCATGCTGGCTGTGCTGAGACATCAGATCTAAAATGAAGCAGGAGAATGATGGAGGAGGGAACGGAGCGCTCACCCTTTCATCACTCCTTCCAATTAGGCATCCAGGATGCCGATACAGTTGAACATGAAATGTCGGACAGGGAACGTGACTGGCATCTGCCGAGAGCTAGCAGAGGGAATCCCTTGGTTGATCAGACAATGGGTATACACAACGTGACACTAGGGCAGTGGCACATAGGCAGAAGATCATGTCCAAAGTTAGGGCTACAACAGCTCATTTGTGTGATTTAAAAGGGAATCTGTAAGCAGCATTTCACCCCCAAAACAGTTTGTGTATGTAGGGTGTTCAAAGATTGGGACCCAGAGGTGGAGGGGGCCCTTGCTCAACAGTTAATACGAAGGGCAATCTCACCATTTGTTTGGAGCTCGAGGCTCTGGGGCCCCTTGGCCAGATTGCCCTCATGATGAGCAGCGTGCCGTACAACGATCCCGCAGCGCCGCTGAACAGAACAAACAGTGGAACGATGTCCTCAGCTTCCTGCCCGGCACTTTCTCTTTGACACAGGCATGTACGATTTGATGACGTCAGCACGCTGCGTGCACCCGAGTCATTTGAAAAGTACCTGGCAGGAGGGGTGCTGGTTGGACAACTGAGAGGACCCAATCACTGTCGACTAGAGGCCCTGGGCTGATTACCGGGGACCACATGCTTTGGCCAGCATTGAAGCTTAACTGTAGGTGGACATAGCTTATGATGTGCTCCTGTGCCAAGGATGAAGTGTCCCCAGAGCTGTGCGTGCCCCCCCACCCCAGTGCTGAGTTCGCCTCCCCACCCCAGAGCTGAGTGCGCTTCCCACACCCCATCGCTGAGTGCGCCCCCAACACCCCATCGCTGAGTGCGCCTCCCCACCCAGAGCTGAGTGCGCCTCCCTCAGCCCAGCGCTGAGTGCGCTTCCCCCACCCCAGAGCTGAGTGCGTCACCCCCACCTCAGAGCTGAGTGCGCTTCCCCTACCCCAGAGCTGAGTGGGTCTCCCCCACCCCAGAGCTGAGTGCGCCTCCCCCACCCCCGAGCTGAGTGCGTCTCCCCCAGCTCAGCGCTGAGTGCGCTTCCCCCACCCCAGAGCTGAGTGCGCCTCCCACACCCCAGAGCTGAGTGTGCCTCCCACACCCCATCGCTGAGTGCGCCTCCCCCACCCCAGAGCTGAGTGCGCCTCCTCCACCCCAGAGCTGAGTGCGTCTCCCCCACCCCAGAGATGAGTGCGTTTCCCCCACCCCAGAGATGAGTGCGCCTCCCCCACCCCAGAGCTGAGTGCGCCTCCCACACCCCAGAGCTGAGTGCGCCTCCCACACCCCAGAGCTGAGTGCGTATCCCCAGCCCAGCGCTGAGTGCGCTTCCCCCACCCCAGAGCTGAGTGCGCCACCCACACCCCATTGCTGAGTGCGCCTCCCACACCCCATCGCTCAGTGCGCCTTCCACACCCCAGAGCTGAGTGCGCCTCCCCTGGCCCAGCGCTGAGTGCGCTTCCCCCACCCCAGAGATGAGTGCGCCTTCCACACCCCAGAGCTGAGTGCGCCTCCCCTGGCCCAGCGCTGAGTGCGCTTCCCCCACCCCAGAGATGAGTGCACCTCCCCCACCCCAGAGCTGAATGCGCCTCCCTCCCCAGAGCTGAGTGCGCCTCCCACACCCCAGAGCTGAGTGCGCCTCCCACACCCCAGAGCTGAGTGCGCCTCCCACACCCCAGAGCTGAGTGCGCCTCCCCCACCCCAGAGCTGAGTGCGCCTCCCCCACCCCAGAGCTGAGTGCGCCTCCCTCTCCCCAGAGCCGAGTGCGCCTCCCACACCCCAGAGCTGTTTGCTGCCCAAAACACAAAAAATGCAGTATATGCATATAGCCTAATGCTGACAAACGTTTCCTAAACGATGGATGATAGAAATCTGTTGTAAATCCTGCTGTCAGGGTCACTTTAATAATACACTGAAGGTGAATGTAAAAAATGCTGCAAAACAACATCTCCATGTGAGACTACCATAATAAAGCTCAGTACAGCAGAAGTAAATCAGGACACCCGGCAAGTGCATGACATGAACGACTACTAAAAAATGGAAATGGGGAAAAGGAGAAACTATTGCTTTATTTAAGGTGAAATGAACGACAAAATGACTGAAAACCACAGTAATAGAAATGCAAACTAACTAGTCACCTGAAATACAATGTATTTATTGGTTACAAATTCAGGAAAGTAACTACACAGATCACGGTCATTGCTCCATAGGTCATGAGCGACCTTCATACCCACCAGTACCACAATGGTTCAAAGAGCTTCAGACAATTTTTGGCCCCTACTACACAGCGAGTTCAGTTAGATTAGATATTCTGTATTTCACACAGCATTAACCATATTACCCTGGTGTGTAAATATATATAGGGCATCTGTTACACTGAATAGTAACACATTAACAAGATCTACATCTGCTGGAATGGCCCTTTACTTATTTACTAGTCAAAAAGTGCCACCTGCTGGACAACTGTGGGATAACACATTTAAGAAAAGGGCATTGTAGTAAGCGGTAACCCTACAATGACTTACCGCAAATACACCAATAGCAAGAGGGACATTGTCCAGCTTAGATTAATAGAGCCATCAAATCATGGCCATCATTTTCTGAGTAGTGGCAGAATAATCAGTATGTAATAACGCAGCCTCCCTCTGTATTAAAAAGTCTGTAGTTTTTATCAAACTAGAGTGCGACTACATTTATAGAAATATTACTATTGTAGGGCTTATAATAAGCTAGAAAGCAATTTTTAGGATAAAACCATTGGGTATATTTATAGCCCCGTCCCCCCCAATTAATTTCTTACTAGATGTCAGTACCAACCCACCTAACCCGCACAGGCAAAGAAATCAAACCATAGATGTCCATAAATTAAATTGTAATAATGAGAAATCACACAAGTATTGAACTAGTTGCATGCATAGCTGAGGTGTAATTTTGGCCAATTCCTCCACACAAACACAATTCAACCTGTGAAGGATCAATGGGCTCCTTCTGTGAACTCTGAGCTTTGGATGGGCCATTCCAGCAGCTTTAGTTTCCTTGGCTGTGTGCTCTGGATTATTGTCTTGCTGAAACGTTCACCCTTGTTTCATCTTCATCATCCTGGTAGATTGCAACATTTTTTTTTTTTTTTTAAATCAAGAATGTCTCGGTACACTAAAGGTACCGTCAAACGCAGCAATTTTGCTAGGCAATTTCACTGGCATTTGCTGGTTGCAGTGAAATCATGGACATATTGTTCTATTTTGTTGCCGTGTACAAATGGAACAATGTGTCCATGATTTCACTGCAACCAGCAAATTGCCAGTGAAATTCCTAGCAAAATTGCTGCGTGTGTTGGTACCTTAAGGCTCCTTTCACATCAGCGGTTTACGCTGATGTGCGGCAAATTCTGCAGGTGGCGCGGTGTCTGCTGCCTAACAGCCGACTTGTGGCCCGGATCCGGCAAGTCCTATGCATTGTCTATGGGGCTTGCAGTTCGGTGCGGCAAGTGCAGTTCTGCCGGATGCGGCAGATCAGGCACTTGCGGCCGCACAAAATAAGCTGCAAGAGGCATTTTTTTCGCGGCCGCAAGCGCCAGATCTGCCGCATCCGGCAGAACCGCACTTGCCGCACCGGACCACAAGACAATGTATGGGGCTTGCCAGATCCAGGCCGCATATCAACCATTAGACGGCAGATCCGGCACCACCAGTCGGATCTGCCACACATCAGCATAAACCGCTGATGTGAAAGGGCCCTTATTTATTCATCTTTCCTCAATTACGTGAAGTTTGCAGGTGCCGTATGCTGAAAATCATCCCCACACCATGATGTTTCTACCTCCAGTCTTTACTGTTGGTATGGGGTTTTGGAGTGATATGTAGTACCTTTTGGCCTACAAACATGATTTGTACTATGGCATTCAAAGAGTTCAATTTTTGTGTCATCTTACCAGACGACTTCCTCACAGTATTTTACAGATGTGTCTAAATGTTTTTGAGCAAACTGTAAACCAGCTTCAATGTTATTTTTGTTCAGCAATGTAGTCTTGCGTGGTTACTAATTGTTTTCTTTGAACCAGTTGTACCTGCTGATTCCAGGTTTTTCAGTAGCCGTTCACATGTGGTCCTTGACTCTTGGACAAGTCCTCAGGCCCAGGTCCCACAGGTGTATGGCATCCGATGCAAAAGCACTGGATGTGATATGCTAATAACATTTGGCTCAGGCACTGATGTGTGAGCAGTGTGTCATGCAAGTGTGCTTCGGTCTTGTGATGACAGGTGCGGAGAAGACAGAGATTAATCTTTCCATCTTCTACATAACAAATCTCTGTGTATATCACACTGTGCTCTGATGACATTGCGTGCTGTGCTATGTTTCACATGCCCACATAGACTTGTATGAGTGGCTTGATGCGAGACTTGCTGACAATTGCATAAAGCTGTAATTTTTGCAGATGTGAGCTGACTCGGTGCACAACATTATGCCAAATGCAATGCAAGATTTTCTTTAATTAGGGCGCACAAGGCCTACGCTCGTGTGACTCCAACCCAATAATTCTTTTCACTTCTTGGTCTGAAATGTTGTAGGGAGCATGTGGTCGTGGCCAGTTTATGATGACATGATGTTCTTTTTACTTTATGGCCCCAACAGTGCTCACAGGAACCTTAAGGAGTTTGGAAACTCTGCAACCAGTGGCATCACTATGTTTTGCAACAATAAGGTTACAAAGGTCTTGAGCATTCTCACTGGTTTTACCCATCAAGAGATGTTTCTTGCCTGACACCTTGTTCATGAGACACCTTTTTTAAGCTATTAGTTAAATTACCTGATTTTTTTTTTAAACCAAGTAGCAGGATAGCTCTCTAGTTACCGATTTGAACTGCTGTATGTCACGTATTGACTGCCTTGGCAGTCCTGGAGTTCTGCTGCTGTTTAAACCAGAGATTTTTTCCTTTGACTCAAGTCAGGGTTGATATTGAAGCTGCAGTTGCTGAATGTGCGGTGAGCAACTGTGCAGATGGGGAGTGAGTCATAGCTCAGGTGAAGCTGGAGAGTTGTCTAAGCATTCCACTATCCACCCCAAAAGCCTTAAATAGGTCTGCTTCCCTGCGCCAGATGTTGCTGATTGAGTTCATTTCTCATCTAGGACCTGTGTTGTGCAAGTGTGCTGCTGGAGCAGCTACTTTTATCTTCACTTGGAGACGTGTCCTTTTCCTGGTCCGTGGGTGGAGGTAAGTACTCTTAGTTGAGGGCAAATTGAGGGTTTGAGAGGTAGGGTGGTGGCCTGAACCCCCTCACCTTCAGCGGTACCTTCGGGAAAAGGGCTAGTCAGGGACCCCTAAGTCCAGGGATAGATTAGCCTACCAGTCACCCTTGCATGTTATCCCTTCCTGCTCCATTCCTATCTTCCGCTCCACGTGTAAGCCATGACTTTCAATGGCTTTTTGCACCTCTCTTTCATCATGAGTTCAATACTTTTTCGTTCTGTAACTTCTCATTGTTACACATAATTTATGGAGCTATGGTACCGTATTTTTCGCTTTTTAAGACGCACTTTTGTTCCCCCCAAACTTTGGGGGGGAACGGGGGTGCGTCTTAAAAAGCGCATGTAAAAAAAAAAAATATTAAAGATTAAATATTACCATTATAAGGGGGTTTGTGGGGTGCAGCTGCCCAGTGGGGGTGCCGGAGGCAGGTTCCGGTGGGTGGGGGGCACCGCTGCAGGACCGGAGCAGCGGAGATGTACCGGCGGCAGCAAGCGGTGGGCGCCGCCATGTTTGTTGTGGTAGCCGGCCGGTAGAGGTAGAGGCTTCAAAATGGCCGCGGGTCTCCATTATGGCCGCGGTCATTTTGTTGAAGCCTCTACCGCTGGCTGCAATGTTAATAAATGCAGCCAGCCACAAAAACATGGCGGCGCCCACCGCTTACTGCTGCCGGTACATCTCTGATTGCTCTGGTCCTGCAGCTGTGTCCCCCACGAGAACCTCCCTCCGGCACCCCCGCTGAGCAGCTGTACCCCCCTCGGTGAGCCATGGGGGTCTGGGGGGGAAGATGGCCATATAGGGTTGGGGATGGGGGGTATATATACAGGATAGGGGGCACATACACAGGA
This sequence comes from Allobates femoralis, assembly GCA_033576535.1. Classification (NCBI taxonomy): domain Eukaryota; kingdom Metazoa; phylum Chordata; class Amphibia; order Anura; family Aromobatidae; genus Allobates; species Allobates femoralis. The sequence goes on from JARQOC010000003.1 coordinate 178,065,692, forward strand.
TGGGGGCACATACACAGGATGGGGGGGCACATACACAGGATGGGGGCATATACACAGGATGGGGGGGCACATACACAGGATGGGGGCATATACACAGAATGGGGGGGCACATACACAGGATGGGGGGCACATACACAGGATGAGGGGCACATACACAGGATGGGGGGCACATACACAGGATATGGGGCACATACACAGGATGGGGGGGCACATACACAGGATGGGGGCATATACACAGGATGGGGGGGCACATACACAGGATGGGGGCATATACACAGGATGGGGGGGCACATACACAGGATGGGGGCATATACACAGGATGGGGGGCATATACACAGGATGGGGGGCATATACACAGGATGGGGGGGCATATACACAGGATGGGGGGCATATAAACAGGATGGGGACATATACACAGGTTGGGGGCATATATACAGAATGAGGGGCATATATACAAAATGGGGGGCATATATACCAGGATGAGCAATATACATACCAGGATGGGGACATGTATACGAGGATGAGAGACATATATGCCAGGATGAGGGATATATATACCAGAATTGGGGGTTTATGTACCAGGATTAGGGACATATATACTGATTGTAAGACGGACACTGGCATTATAAGTCGGACCCCATTTAACATTAAAAACTATTTTTTTTCTCATTTCCTTCACCAAATTTGGGGGTGCGTCTTATAATCCGGTGCGTCTTATAAAGCGAAAAATACGGTATATGGTTCAATTTTTTTTGCCTGTGCTCCTTTAGAAATATATTTATTTCACCTGCTTAGCATAATCAATTTTAGGCTTAATGTCCAGACACTCACTTTAATTTGAGAGTATTCACATCTTAATTGAAGGGTTTAGGAATTACAGCTTTATAACATGTAGTTGAGTTTGTTTTAAGGAATCAAAAGTAATTTGACAATTATTTTAAAAGCTCTTTAAAGGGAACCAACCACCCCAAATGACCCCCCCGGACTAATAATATCGGTCCCTACTTGCAGCACATACATGTGCTGCAATGTTTTTTGCTAAAAAAACTCCTTTTTCAAACTTAAGATAATGCTTTAGAAACTTTATACCCAAGTGACGGTTGGGCGTTACTTACATGGGGCTAAAGCCGGGTTGCAGCTGCCACTCATTCTCCTCTCTGGCTCGCAGCAGTAACGGCCAGCCCTTTTTTGCAGCGTCACAGCCAGGTGCACGGGCTCGCATGCCCGTGCACACGTCATCAGCTACAGCCGGGAAGCGAGCGCGCGCTCTGACTTCCACAGCTGAGCGCAGGAAGTCAGAGCGCGCGCTCGCTTCCCGGCTGTAGCTGATGACGTGTGCACGGGCATGCGAGCCCGTGCACCAGGCTGTGACGCTGCAAAAAGGGCTGGCCGTTACTGCTGCGAGCCAGAGAGGAGAATGAGTGGCAGCTGCAACCCGGCTTTAGCCCCATGTAAGTAACGCCCAACCGTCACTTGGGTATAAAGTTTCTAAAGCATTATCTTAAGTTTGAAAAAGGAGTTTTTTTAGCAAAAAACATTGCAGCACATGTATGTGCTGCAAGTAGGGACCGATATTATTAGTCCGGGGGGTCATTTGGGGTGGTTGGTTCCCTTTAATGGCCTGCATGGACTATTCCCTCGTTAATCAATCATTACTTAAGCAGGTAAAAGGTCTGGAGCTGATTCCAGGGGTGGCGTTTGAGGATTTTACGGTGAACTCAGAATATGTTGTCAAAGGGGCTCTCAATGGAAGAGAGATAGATCATCATTGCTCAGAGGAAAAAAAAAAAAAAAAAAGAAATACAGGAGAGATATAGGACAAATGTTAGGAACGGCCAATTGAACAGCTTGGAACATACTTAGAAAAAAAAAAAAGCACTGGTGAACTTGCAAACTCAAAAAGACCAAGACATCCACGAAAAATTACGGTGAAGGACAATTGCAGAATCCTTTCCATTGTGAAGTAAAATCCCTTCACAACATCCACCTAAGTGAAGAACACTCTCCAGGAAGTGGGTGTTTCAGTATTTAACTCTACCATAAAGAGAAGACTTCATGAGAGCAAATACAGAGAGTTCACCACAAGGTAAAAACCATTAATCAGCCGAAAAAATACGATGGCCAGATCAGACTTTTAAAAATATCTCAAAAGCCAGCCCAGAAAAGTATTCTTTGGGACCGATAAAATTATGATCAACCTCTACCAGAATGATGAGAAGGATGGAGAAGGCTTTAGAATGGCTGAAAATCCAAAGCAAAGCACATCCTCTGTAAAACATGATGGGGCAAGGTAATAACTGGGTATGCATGGCTTCAAATGGAATTGGGTCACTAGTGATGGTGTGACCTAAAGTGTAATTTCAGTGTGATGTGTAAAGTCATTTCATTTAAAAAAAAAAAAAAAACTGCACTGGTTGTTAATGATGGGTCATATAATAGCTAAGATAATGCTTTTCTTTGTGAAATAAGACTTATTTTCTCACATTTTTCTGTGCTACTTTAAAAACTGCATTTTATGACTGTGTGGGTGTGGTCAGCAGTTGATATGGAGCAGCACAATGTGACTGCAGAAAAGGGGTTAAAAAAAGAACCTGACTGAGCTGTGTGGAGCTAAATGACAGATCAGAAGCTTGTGCAGGGGAAAGAGGAGTTTCTAGTGATCCTGACATTTTGATGTTGCCTAGCAACTGTCCTGTAATCTGATACATTGTTTCCTCGTGAGCTGCAGTCAGCAGTGTAGGCCATACCCCCTTTCCCTTATTTGGTTACATGCCCATATTCAGTGTAAAGAAGGATCTGACTGGTAATGAACATATGTCTGCTTCACACACAGTGTAGTTGGGACACCTTGTGGAAGGTTTATGAATGGTTTTCCACCAGATTTCATTAATAAAGTATATTTGAAAGTTTACTATAATCACTTGCTCTACATCATTATTAAAATAAGATTTAAACGACGGTTACACTTTAAGACAGATGGAGCCGGATGAATTCTGAAGTGTACAGGGCTGTACTTTTGCCTCAGATTTAACTAAATGCAGCAAAGTTGATTGTAAGGCGTTTCATAGTACAGATGGATAATGACTGAAAATGTACTGAGATAGCAACACAGACGTTTTGGGAAACAAATTGGAATATTCTACGATTATAGAGATGATCACCAGATCTCAACCCCATAAGCAGGCATTTCCCATGCTTGAAGAGGACCTGTCACCCCCATCTGCTGCATGGCAATCTAAATGCAGCACTGAATGCAGCATGTCTGCTGCATTCAGGGAAGGGGTCCCCCATGTGTCTGTGTGCTGTGTACCCTGAGATATAGCCTTCGTAAAACTTACAGATAGAAGCCATGGAGTCAGTCACTGTGGCTGGAGGGAGCTTGATTGATGGTGGCCATTCCATCCCCCTCTGTCTCGCTGTGCTGCTTCTGCTGTGCTTGCACTGCGCTCCTCCTCTCCATCTCTCTGGCACCCACAGCATGCAAATCATTTGAACTGAAGTCAGCTCCAGATTCCTTCCCTGACAAAGCATAAACAGCACAGTAGGAGGCGGCACACAGAGGCAGTGGGGATGGAATGGCCACAGCCAATCAAGCTACCTCCAGCCACAGTGACTGCCTCCATGGCTTCTAAGTTTAACAAAGGCTATATCTCGGGCTGCACAGCACATATACACATTGGGGGACCCCTTCCCTGAATGCAGCAGACATGCTGCATTCAGTGCTGCAGAAGAGATTTCCATGCAGTAGGGGGGTGACAGGTCCTCTTTAAAGGGATCCTGTCACCCCCAAAACACCTCTAAAGCTATTAAAAGCTGTCCCTAGAGCATAGTAACACTTACCCTACACTCCTTTTAGCTCCTAAATGCAGCAAGTGAAATTGAAGATAAATGTTATTACAGTACCTCATTAGGGATGATAATTCATAGTCACCCTGGCAGGCTCTCCCTCTTCATGATATCACGCCTCAATAGGCGTGATCTTCAAATCACATTAAAATACGCGCCTCCCCGCTCTCCTATGGCAGCCGGACCGCTGCTTTGTGCGGCTGGGTGATTCGCGTCACCCAGCCCCATCACAGGCCGGCCGAGACAGCACAGAGCGGGGAGGCGCGCATTTTAATCTGATTTGAAGATCACGCCTATTGAGGGGTGATATCATGATGAGGGACAGCCTGCCAGGGTGACTATGAATAACATAGTCACTCATTATCATCCCTAATGAGGTAGTGTAATAACATTTATCTTCAATTTCACTAGCTGCATTTAGGAGCTAAAAGGAGTGTAGGGTAAGTGTTACTATGCTCTAGGGACAGCTTTTAATAGCTTTTGAGGTGTTTTGGGGTGACAGGATCCCTTTAAGGCAGAAAGACCCTCAAACAAGCAACTGCTGAAGTCAGCTGCAGTAAATGCCGGCAAAGCATCACAGAGGAAGATGCCCAGAGTCTGGTGACATCCATGGCTTCCAGACTTCAGGCAGTCACTGCCTGCAAGAGATTATTTACAAAGTATTGAAAACGAACATTTTATGGTAAATTTGTCCAATTACTTTTGAACCGCTGAAATGAGGAGCCTTGTAAATAAATATTTGCAATTGATAAACTTTTTTCTTCAACTTTTAATTAAACCAAAAGGCCACACTTTAATTGCATCTCAGTTGTTTCACTTTATATTGAAAGTTGTGGCACGCAGTGCCCAAATAACAGAGACACTATATTTCTGAGCCCAACTGTATATCTCTACACATATACACATACAAATGAGAAAGTAATGCAGCACACTGTATGTAATCATAGAATATGTGGAAGCACTCCTACCATCAAAGGGTGTCATAATTAGTGCTGGCTCCTACCTGAACTTCAGGTTTGGAGGCTTTTGCCCCTGGAGAGACAGATTTGATGAATGTTAAGCTAGGGTCCTATCAGAGCAAGGTTCATATTGTTGCAGTTGGTGGGCACACACTATTGGTCTATTTGTGTGATATATACCTTCATTTTATGAAGTATATTCTGTATAGCAGTAATGCAGTATAAGTGACTTATATTTAATGTTTGCATACACCTTAGCGCTTAGGCAGGCTTCACATTGGCGTTTTTCAACGCAGCGTTGTGTCATTTCAAAAAGTATGGTATCTGCAGGCGATTTGCGTTCCTATCTCTATAATGATGTGCGCAATAATCCGCATTACCTAATTTAGAGTGCGTCTGATTGCGTATGCGTACGGTCTGGTCTAATTTCCGCGGTCCCAGGAAGCATCTTGTTGCAGTTTTGGCCGCTGTAAAAAGCCGCAGTAGTGCGCAAGCGTACGGCAGCGTTAAATTTAACTGTTATTTCCTATGAGTACGCAAGCGAACGCCGGGACTTGCGTATGCACGGCGTACCTTACGCTTGCGTACTCACCACGGCGCATGCTCGGACAATGGAACACAGCAACGCCCATCACCCTCCCATATTTCCGCCCACAAACAAAAAAGTTGATGCCAGCATGTTACATGACCTCCCACGGATTTCCTGGTGTCTGGACTTGATTTTTCACCGCTGCTGGACCTCATCCCGAGCCGAACAACTTTTGGACCTAAAGGAGTGGACCGTGGACCTTATTTTGCAGTGCACCTGAACCACTGGACCTACATGGATGCTGAACTACGTGCCTCATCCTTGTCCTTGGGGGGTCATCAGTCCATGATGGTAAAGTATATAGCTGCTGTTGTATTGCATACAGTACCATTCCATCTTCATAATCGCTACTATAGTGTTTCAGGCCTGAACCATCAAGTATATACCATTGTCTATCACTATGCAGCCATAGTATTGTGAATACACCAGGCCTAATCACCTATATACCATTACCAATGTGTATTGTGGAATGTTATTGACAGTATATAGCCGTGCCATGATGTATATACCATTCTACATCACTATTCATGGCTGGTGTATTTACAAGGCCCTACACCATGATGTATATACCATTGTAGATCACTACTTTGGCCTGATGTTGTGCTTTTGGCCTACCCCATGATGTCAATGCCATGATCTATCATAATTCTAGCATGCTATAGTGAAGAGTCCTTTAAACATGATCTATTTACCATTGGTCTTCAGTATTCGGGCATGTCATTGTCATTACGCCCTGCACATACAATGCTCTAGCAATATTCTGGGTCACCAGAAGACATTCCTCCGCAGGAATTGAACGGCGTAGCTGGGTATCCTGCCTGCTGATGCTTACTTGTACACGCTGTATCAAGTTGTCAAAGCTTGACAGTGACATGCGGGTGTAGTCATGGAACTTCTCCGGGTTCTCTCGAAGCTCATGGTACAGCGAGTAGTAGACTCCTCGTGTCTCTCTGACTTCAACGATGGGATGTCTCCAAAACCGACGGCGATGCCGACTCCTGCGTCTTTCTCTACGCCGATCTTCATCACAGGCAATAGCAAAGGAAATTGAACTTTTCATGGAAAAATGTAGATTCACAATGAAATTATCCAATCCAAGATCCATCTTGTCGCAAAGATGCAGCACTAGCAAAGATTTCATGGTAATGGGGCTGGGTCGACTTATAGAGTGGCCTTAAGCCACTCCCTGTGGGCGGAAGCAGTACAATAACGTGCAGAAAAGCAAGAAATATAGGAAAGGATTTGCTTACGCAAGCTGTAAAAAAAACGCGACCGCATGTCGAAACGCATGCAAACGCATACATGCGCATGGTGATTTTAACTACTTGCGAATGCGCTTGCGGATAATTTAACGTGCGCTCATATGAGTTTCCATGCGTTTTTACATGCGTCTCCGCTTGCGGATCGTCCGGTGCGTTCAGAAACGCCAATGTGAAGCCGGCCTTACAGAGCACTGCTGTATACTCTGCTGCACACAATGGTATAGGAGGCAGCTCTGTCTGCGGCTCTGTGCTGGTGGACATTACAAACCAAGAACGTATGTTAGTGATCCCGGCCAGTCTCAGAACAAACTCACTAGGAAAGAACTTGTAAGAACAGAGTATGTTTGGACAATGGTCCTTGACAGTATTTATGGCCGGGGCTCTTGGCAATGAGCAAAACATTAAAGATTTGGGGACAGTGCAGAAAACTGTGCTAATAACTTGCTTGTGTTTAGAAGAGCTTTTTGCTAATTTATCCATCTTAGAAAATGGGAATAAAATGAAGTTTACTTTATCTTTTTTGGCTATGTAATAGAATGTAATCTAATGTTCCCTTGGGCTTTAGAACGGCCAACTGTACTGTTCTTTATTAGGATTACCAGCAGAAAATGTCTGCAAAATGACATCACAAATAAAAGTAAGCACACCCTGTCACTATCTGCGGAGTCAGCTCAGGCTTGCTTGTCCTTTGACCATGCTAAACATGGGGGTCGCACACACCTGGTACACCGGGTTTGCTCACTGAAATAAAATAGAACAAGTAGCCATCAATAATGCAATATATTCTTTTACTTCCACTATTTAGCATATGCAGCAATCAAACCAGCAGAGACTACAGCATCAAGATCTGTAGTATCCATTCACACAGCTGATAAACTAGGACAGCTCCAGGGATACATTTCAGGGGTTATTTTTTATTTACGAGCCGTCATAGAGGAGTACAATGGAGGTAGACAAGCAGCAGGCTCAGCTTACCATGTGGTCACTCTACACAGGGTTTTCCTGGCTAATGGGGAGAAACAGATTTTATTTCACCTACTGATGGAAGGTTTTTCCGTACAACAGGACACTAGTATTAGTGCCAACCGAAAATGATCATCCAAAAATATTATATAGCATAATGCTACTAGAAAATAGAATTTTATGTTCCCATACAGCAATAAATGGTGGGATGCACATCATTATTGCCAATCAGTATTGGACAGGCAGCACTGACATTTCCATTATTGTACTGGACCAGTTACATATGGGTCAAATATGGTTTTCCGTATTAGATTCCAGTAAGTAGCCGCATGCTTAAAACGGTTAGATATAAGCCGTCACTTCACATACTGGATTACTAATATATTAAGGTGGAAGTTCTGCATGGTCTTTTTCTTCTGTACTTTTACCAGTGGCTCAAGTGAACCAAACACCTGAATACCCAGGATTCACATGGTGTGAGTAAACCACGCCCCTCAAAACCCAGGATTCACATGGTGCGAGTGACCCACACCCCTCAATACCCAGGATTCACATGGTGTAAGTGAACCACACACCGGAATACCCAGGATTCACATGGTGCGAGTGAACCACACACCTGAATACCCAGGATTCACATGGTGAGAGTGAACCACACACCTGAATACCCAGGATTCACATGGTGCGAGTGAACCACACACCTGAATACCCAGGATTCACATGGTGAGAGTGAACCACACACCTGAATACCCAGGATTCACATGGCGAGAGTGAACCACACACCTGAATACCCAGGATTCACATGGTGCGAGTGAACCACACACCTGAATACCCAGGATTCACATGGTGCGAGTGAACCACACACCTGAATACCCAGGATTCACATGGTGCGAGTGAACCACACACCTGAATACCCAGGATTCACATGGTGCGAGTGAACCACACACCTGAATACCCAGGATTCACATGGTGAGAGTGAACCACACACCTGAATACCCAGGATTCACATGGTGCGAGTGAACCACACACCTGAATACCCAGGATTCACATGGTGAGAGTGAACCACACACCTGAATACCCAGGATTCACATGGTGAGAGTGAACCACACACCTGAATACCCAGGATTCACATGGTGCGAGTGAACCACACACCTGAATACCCAGGATTCACATGGTGAGAGTGAACCACACACCTGAATACCCAGGATTCACATGGTGCGAGTGAACCACACACCTGAATACCCAGGATTCACATGGTGAGAGTGAACCACACACCTGAATACCCAGGATTCACATGGTGAGAGTGAACCACACACCTGAATACCCAGGATTCACATGGTGCGAGTGAACCACACACCTGAATACCCAGGATTCACATGGTGAGAGTGAACCACACACCTGAATACCCAGGATTCACATGGTGCGAGTGAACCACACACCTGAATACCCAGGATTCACATGGTGAGAGTGAACCACACACCTGAATACCCAGGATTCACATGGTGCGAGTGAACCACACCCCTCAATACCCAGGATTCACATGGTGTAAGTGAACCACACACCTGAATACCCAGGATTCACATGGTGCGAGTGAACCACGCCCCTCAATACCCAGTATTTGCATGGTATGATTTATCCACGTCCCTGAATATCCAGGAATTGCATGGTGTGAGTGAACCACACATCTGAATACCCGGAATTCGCATGGTGTGAGTGAACCACACATCTGAATACCCGGAATTCGCATGGTGTGAGTGAACCACACACCTGAATAGCCAGGATTCACGCCCCTGAATACCCAGGATTCGCATAGGGTGAGTGAACCATGCCCCTGAACACCCAGGATTTGCATGGTATGAGTCATCCACGCCCCTCAATACCCAGGATTCGCATGGTGTGAGTGAATCATGCCCCTGAATACCCAGTATTTGATTTATCTGAGTGAACCACACCCCTGAATACCTAGGATTCACATGATGTGAGTGAACCATGGCCCTGAATACCCAGGATTTGTATGGTGTGAATAAAACATGCCCATAAATACCCAGGATTCGCATTATGTGAGTGAACCACGCCCCAGAATACCCAGGATTTGCATGCTGAGTGATCCATGTCCATGAATACCCAGGATTTGCATGGCGTTTGTGAACCAAGACCCTGAATACCAAGATTTTGCATGGTGTTTGTGAACCATGCCATTGAATACCCAGGCTTCACATGGTCTGAGTGAACCACACCCTTGAATGGTCAGGATTCACATGGTATGAGTGAACCCAGACCCTGAATATCCAGAATTCACACAGTGCGAGTGAACCACGTCCTTGAATACCGAAGATGCACATGGTGTTAGTGAACCATAACCCTGAATAGCCAGGATTCACATGGTGTGAGTGAACCACGCCCCTGAATACTCAGGATTCACATAGCGTTAGCATTAACGACCTCCTCCAGCAGTTCCGAGGCCACCTGAACAGCAGGACAGTATTGCAGATTCCAGGCCACCAGGGGAGCTCATCACAGCAGACTCGTACAGCACAGCAGGGACAGTGTACCGTACAACTACAGGCGATGGGATAACAGCAGAGGCAGACTGTGAGCAGCTCTACATCTGACGGTAGCAGACACTGGTGATGGCATCAGGCGATGGGCCTCTTGATGTCTTGCCTGCACCTTTACAAGAGACAGCCGTAGAATAGAACATCGGGTTGGCGGCAGGTGATTGTCTTCATATCCTGTATGCAGCTGCTCCTAACGGATGGAGAAGGTAGGGGACAACAGTGGTGGGCTATAAAGAATCACAGCTGCATGCTAGGGCTTACTTTCGGGGAAGGCCTTATAATTAGCAATTCAGCAAAACCTCTAAAGTCTTATTTTCAGGGGACGTCTTATTTTCGGGGAACATACAGAAACAGTGGTGGTGGAATGAAAATGCCAATCGGCATAGGCACAAGATACTTACTTTATTCACATTAACAATTAGACTAGGTTCACATTGCTTTGTGCTGTGCATTACAGCGGATCCGTTGTACAGCAGCACAAACGCAATTTAACGGATGCATTAACGCATCCATAGACTTGCATTCAACAAACACATACCAAAATAGGCATGTATGCAAGTATGCGTTTTTATCTACGCACATGAAAATGCTGCAATCACCATAATGGGTCCCCGCAGAGCGAAGGCCCCTTCAGAAAACAGCTCTGGAGACGTTCCTGGGCTCGGACCATGCTCTGAAGGAGTCCTGGGCGCCATCTTTCCAGGAGTGCAGAGAGGTTGCAGAGGACCTGGTCCTGCCACGCTACACCACCAGCAGTGGAGGAGCACCGGTCAGTGATGGTGAGGAGGGGGGCGAAGCAGACGATCAGGCCCCATATACAGTTGCTGGCAGCCGTTGTCACGCTGGGTGTAGGGAGACACCCAGCGCAGGACGACAGGGGAGGGGAAAGGAGTCCCTGATGCTAAGGGCAAAAAGGGGGGATGGTGACCCATAGAACAACTAGCGCTGACAACTGGCTCCCCTAACGTCCCTATACAGTTTACGCAACTGTCGCCGCCAGATGACCTATTCCCTGACTGTCCCTGGACTACCACTACACAGGGCTCAGAGCAGGTGAACACTAGTCAACCCGGCTAGCAACTAGAAAACACACAAGGGAAACATACAAAGTGGGATGAGATACAGTTAGCTTTAGCAGATCCAAGCAGCAAACCAGCAGGCTCCAAGAGACACTGCTTTGATCCAAGAATCAATCAGGGACACCTGAGGCTATCACCAGCAGTGCATCCTGTGAGTCAAGGGAAATATAGAAGCAGCTCCAAGGTAAGGAATCAGCTAGGTCTTAGTGACTACCATGTTTAACTAAAAGGGAAATGCTTCTTAAAGCGACAGACATTTTTACTTTAGGATGTGGACTGTTTGGCCAAACGCTGGGACCTTCTATGAGTGACCCCTACAGTCTCATCCGTGCCTCCTGAAACACCCATGACAGCCGTACTGCCCACCCGGCACCTGCGCCTGTTCCTCTGGTCACTGCTGAGGAGGATGTAAACCCTGGCTTGGAATCCATACTCCAGCTGGGTTCTCCCAGTTTTACGTCCCTTATGTAAGGAGTTTCTCAGTCAAAGGCTCTCAGGAGCTGGTAACGGCCCAGCACCTCAGCATGGACTACTCTCTCCACCATGCTACAACAGGGACCACATATCACACTCCTGCTGTGCCTAAAGGAAGTCTTAATGGGCCACCCACATTTCCACAGGAATGGCAATGTTTTTTAGAAAGGCTTCCTTCTACAGGGGACTTTAAAGTACTCATCAATGAAGTGAAGGACAAATGTAGATCTGATATAGCGGGGGTGAGGAGAGATTTGCAGCATCTCTCTGGCAGGATTGAGGCCCTAGAGGAGGGACATGACACCACAGAGCTCGGTTGGCGAAATTGCACCAGATAATTTTGTCTCAGCAGAAAACTATGGAGAACATGCAATCACATGCGCTTCTGTAATATCCGGGTGCAGGGAGTTCCAGAGACAGAGGGTCCAGAAGCTCCTAGAGATATACTGAAATCTAGTTTTAATTCTGTCCTGGGGACCCCCCAGTCTAATAACATTAAACTGGACAGAGACCATAGGGTGCTGCAGCCCAAAAATATGGCAGCCCAGCCCCGTGATATCATCTGCTGGGCCCACTATTTTGAAATTAAGGAGCAGATTCTGGCTAAGGCCAAAGAGAGGAATACCATGGCAACATTTAAAGGGAAGGAGGTTCAGCTCTATTCAGACCTCTCCCGCATAACTCTGCAAAAGAGGAGACATCTCAGACCACTCCTCAAAGCCCTGATGGATCATCAAATCCCCTATCGTTGGGGGTTCCGATTTGCTTTAATTCCCCGCCGGGACGGCAGATCAGCCATACTACACACTCCAGCAACGTCCCTATGTTTTGCGAGACTTTGGACATCCCTGCAGTTAACATCCCAAAGAGGCCCTGAAAAAAATGTCACATGACTTCAGGAAAATGGTAAGAGCAGAGGCCCTGTATGATGCTTGGAGGGTGGACTACCCTGGGGAGAGGGATTTCTCTTTTTATTCGCACCTTCACCAGACAAACTAGAATCGACTATTTTTTCATTGACTCCTCTCCAACTCCTACACCAGCTTGTGAGCATAGACATGGGTACTATTACGTGGTCTGACCATTCTCCCCTAACTATGGACCTTAGAAAATCTAACTCTCTGCCTAGACCATGCTACTGATGTCTGAATTAATCCTTTCTCAAGGAAACTTTGCTGAGTATTTTGAGCTCAAGGTGTGTTCGGTCATGTCGCCGTCGGTCATCTGGGTAGCTCACAAGGCTGTGATGCGAGGTCACTGTATTAGGGAGGGGACCATTGCTAAGAGAAATATAGAGGCTCAGCGTACTGCCTTAACCCTTCAGCTCAAATGATATGAAGCAGAGATTAAGGCTTCCCCTTCCTTGGATACTTTAAGAAATGTCATCAGACTCAGACAACCTGAAGGATGTGGCGGTGTGTGAAGTGGAGAAGTTTTTGATCTTCTCTAAACAGAGATGCTATGAAAGTAGCAACAAAGCCCACACCCTGCTTGCCCGTGAACTTAGTGAGCACACTGCGGCCTCCTGTCCCCAGGCTCTACGAGATGACAAAGGGATACTACATTATAACCCTGCCTCTATAGCGGACATTTTTTATAAATACTATAAAAAGCTCTACAATCTGCAGGACTCTCTTGACACGTCGCTTCGGAGGGATGCGGAGATTGCGGAGTACCTTTCCACCCTTGGGCTTCCAACCCTCCCTGAGGAAGTGGTTACAACTCTTAATATGGCAGTTCTATTGAGGAGCTGGAGGGTAATCTAAAATCTATGCCCCAGGGGAAGTCACCAGATCCTGACGGATTAATTTATCTACAGTATATTACAAAACTTTTGCCGGGGATCTGTTGCCTCACATGTCCTCTCTGTTTAACTCTTTCTTGCAGGGCACCCCTCTAACCCAAACCATGCTTCATTCACACTTGATCCTTCTCCCCAAACCACCAAGTGATCCCCTCGACTGTGCCAACTATAGACTGATTGAACTTTTAAACTTCGACCTGAAGATCTTCACCAAGCTATTGGCTTCCAGACTGAATTGCTGATTGCTTCAGCTTATTCACAAAGACCAAGTGGGTTTTGTTCCTCGCCGTCAAGGAGGTGATAACACCAGGAGAGTAATAGACTTGGTGGAGGTCTTGAGTCTGACGCTGAGGGCTTTTGGCTTCTCGGGTAGTTTTTTTGACAGCCTTGAACTCTCTGTAGTCAGCCCACAGCCGCAATCAAATTACCTCTGCACACCTCCAAGTCTTTTACCATTTTGAACGGCACTAGGCAGAGATGTCCCCTGTCCCCCCTACTTTTTGCTATGTGCATTGAACCTTTAGCGGCAGCTATCCAACAAAACCCAGACATCTCGGGGGTAAAGAGTTCAAACTTTCCCTATTTGTGGATGATATCCTCCTAACTCACACTAATCTACATGTATCTTTCCCTAACCTCATGCTTACCCTGAAGGAGCATGGGTGGATATAAAATTAACTCGAGTAAAGCGGAGGCTATGCCGCTGAACCTAGCCCCTGGGGTGCAGGACCATCTAAGCTTGAATTTCAAGTTTAGGTGGAAGACGGATGAGGTGAGATATCTGGGAGTCAACTTGACCTCCTCCTATGACACTTTGTATAAATTTAACTTCCCACCCCTTTTTAGAGAATTGAAGGCTCTCTTAGGTAAATGGTCACCCTACTCCCTTTCCTGAAGAGGTTGGATGGTGGCAGTTAAAATGAGCCTCTTACCCAGTGGCGTAACTTAAAGCTCATGGGCCCCAATGCGAAAGCTCCAATGGGGCCCCCAATTATTGTAAATATTTAATAGAAAGTCTTTTTCTATAGGCCAAAGGGACTTTTAGGGCCCCTAGGCTCCAGGTGCGATTGCAAACCCTGCTCCTGTTGTATGCCCCTGATCAGAGAAACCTCTGAGTTTCTATGTGCAGACAGAGACTTTTCGTTGAACATTGAGAGCGGAAACCGAAATTTGAAAGAGGATTTAGGCTGCATTCACACATTGCGTATTTTGCTGCGCTTTTTTACGCGCGCTTTTCAAAATACGCAATGTGCCTTTTGTCTGCCAGCAAAGTGAATGTGAAATTCACTTTGCAGTGCAGACATTGCGCAAAAATACGCACTGCGTTTTCTGGGAGAAAGCGCAGCTCCGTAAACAATTGATATGTCAATTGTTTACGCAGCTGCTCCTGCGTATTCTCCCAGAGGGGAGGAAGAATCCTGCTTCCTCCTCCCCTCTGTGATAGCTGTGGCCGCCCATTAGATTTCACAGTGTATTAACATACACTGTGAAATCTAAATTAAACAAAAGCAAGTGAATGAAAAATAAAAAAGAATGAATACTTCACCTGTCCGACGCCTTTTCCCGCTGTCAGGTGTCTTACCCCGCTGTCTGGTCTCCGGTTTTAAATGAGAGGTGTACTGACAGGACCTGAGGTGATGTCAGAGGGGCGTTCCCGGGCACTCACGGTCATGTGATACATATCACATGACCACGAACAGCCAATCAGCGCTGGGAACGCCCCCCTCTGACGTCACCACAGGTCTTGTCAGTACACCTCTCACTTAGAACCGGAGACCGGACAGCGGGAGAAGGCGTCGGACAGGTGAAGTATTCATTCTTTTTTATTTTACATACATTTGCCTCTGTTTAATTTAGATTTCACAGTGTATATTAATACACTGTGAAATCTAATGGGCGGTCACAGAGGGGAGGAGGAAGCAGGATTCTTACTCCCCTCTGTGACATCACTGCGCTTTCTGGAGTAAAGAAAGCGCAGTGTGTGAAAGCCCCTGCGTATTTTGTTGCGCTTTTTTGCGCGGCCGAAAAACGCGGCAAAAAGCGCGCGCAAAAAAGCGCAGCAAAATACGCAAATGTGTGAATGCAGCCTTATAAAGTTTTAGCTCAGTTTCTGCTCCAAAAACTGTAGATGACGCTCTCATCGCGAGATTTGCCTGGTCTTCTGGTCAGTTTGGGTTTACTGGCCACCTCCATAGACATGTTGTGATGATCCAGCCACTATAACCAATAGTCGCCTCAGTGCTCAAATCTATGGACTGGAGATGAGTGAAAAAGTGTTCTACTCAAGTTTTACAAAAAATTCTCATTTGCCAAACTTCTGATTTTTTACAATTCAATTCTGTGTAGATTTATCAAAATTTACATTTTCCGAAAATTCTGTACAGGGTTTGCTTGAGTTTAGTTACAAATACTTCTGTTTCTTTCCTTAATCCTCACTCTAATCTTTCATCCATCTCAACTATTATCCTTTGTCTAATTTCCCCGTTTTCAGTCCTTCCTCAGTCCAATTTTCTTGAGACATCCCAGGTTCTGATGTGGGTGTATGGACCACAAGAATATCCACCACATCCACATTTTATCTAGGCAAGTGCCACCACTTCTGCCAGAAGTAGAGTAGAGCTGATGTTGAGTTGACGTAAATCGATTTGCACGACGAGGACCATAGGCCGCGACACTGATCTTTGATCAATGGACAAGAACCTAAGAAATCATTCTTATCTGATGGCATTTGCTGTGCTTCTTTTAATTAGCTGTGTTGAGGAGAGCCATAGGGGCAAATACTTAATTAACCTTAAGACATAAGGGGTTGAGCGAAACGACCCATAGAGTGTATCATTTCACCTTACATAAGCTTGTTTAGACCTAATCAAGACTGCTATTTCCTGTTTCATCCCACCATGCCCTGCTCTGAAAATGAATTCCATAGAAGGACTGACCAATCACAGAACGATACGTCACCTGGAGACACTCAATCAAGATCACATCCCCTGATGATCTCACGGACCAACCCATCCTGCTGACCTCATGGATCTGCCCATTATCTAGCTCACTAACCAATGAATATTCCCATTGTAGGGCTGGCCAAGCCCCTTACTGAGTTTATGCATGTTCAAATAAAGCCATTTGGAGCTGTGCCATATCTAACAGAGGAGAGCTTTTTCTTACTGATATATAAAGCCTAATAAACCTGTATCTGCTGTCAGAGCTGCCCGTCATGGTCGGGACTGGTCGGCCTCTGCCAGGTGCAGAACGTCCTATCGGCCCCTTTATTTTCCCAATACAGCAGCGTTACATTTTACAGTCCAGTGATTTCCCCCAAATTATTAATTAGTATTTCTAAAGATTCTGATGATTTTCCTCTATAGTTAATTGCATTTGGGAGGATCCATCATTAGATTACAGGTATAGTTACCAAATGTAGGTATATGTTGTGTGACTTTTTGGGCTTTCCCACCATTTCATTATTAATTGGACTATTCATCCTCAGCTGTCTGGTTCCTAGATACAATGTTAATTGGGACAGGATGGGCGATAACGTCCTGATCATGGGCGGCCCACATTGGGCGGCAGATCGGGGAGGTCTTATCATGGATGGAGCACTTTAATCCTGTTACAAGATGGAGCCAACATTCATATGAACGATCGCCACTCCATTCATTCTCTATGGGGCTGCCAGGAAAAATGAGCATAGTGCTCAGCGCCCACATAAAGAATGAATGAATGAAGCGGCGGTCAAGCATGAGCAGTGATTAATAAAACTCCTCTGTCCTACCAATCAGATCTGGTGGTCAGACATAAGGACTTATTTGAGAAACTATTGCTATGTGCTTAAATAACGCTGCTATGTGAGTGTACCCCAACCCGCTCGGCGATCGCTACGTCACACCCATACTTACGTATTTCTAAAGCGGAAATGGACAAATACAGTATTTACAAATATGGGCACCGTTATGCCATTATGAAAGTGTGTAAAGTGCATAAAAGGTTTGTGGCTGAAAGTCTGACACAAGCAAACCCTGAAATGCACATGGCCTCCAGAAAATAAAGGCTCCATATGTGGAGTCCTAATCCCCCTTGGCTTATTCATATGTGCATGCAAGTTTTGCATCGGAAAAAAAGAAAAGAAAAAAAAAAAAGTGTCTGTTGTGTTGGTCTATTTTTTTTTATCAAATACTGCTCTTTTCCATCCATGTGTCATATGTTTTTTTCATATAATAGGAACTACATAGACTAATGGTGGGTTTACACGCTCCAACGTTGGTCCGACATTGGAACCGACGGCGCGTGAGCGCGCTTTTTGTGGGCGGTTTTGCAAGAGTCGGATCAGCAGTTTACACGTTGCGATATCTGGATACAACGTCCCTACGACGTGTACGCCCCCCGACCCAGGAACGGCCATTTAACATGGGAGTGAATGGGTGACGTTGCAGTACACATCGGAGTTGGGCTGTCACACGGGACGATCCGGCTCCAACCGGCATCCGATATCGGGCGGTTGAATAGCACGCTCATTCGACCCCCGATATCGGTTTGCCATCGTTCCTGCATCGCGTTGTACGTTCACACCGTACAACACACGAACGATATTGGCTCCAACGCCCGAACCACGTGACTTTTGGTCGGAGTTGGACGCAGATATCGCAACGTGTAAACCCACCATAAAGTTTGACAGGTGAAGGTTCGACATGCACTTCCTACTAACTGCTCAGTGAAGAACAGAGCAGCATACAGGTAGCATCATTAGTGAGTTCAGGGCACAATTTAGATTAGTTTTTTAGGTATGCTAAAAGTCTACCATCTTGGAATTTGCTTATGGATACATGGCACATGTTCCAGGCGCTTCTCACATAAGGTAAAAGAAGTGTGAACAAAGCTTTAGACAATCAGAAATCAATTAATGGGAACAACATATAAAGTTACTGCTTTAACAATAAAAGAAACGTCATCAATGAATGATTCTAAATATAGGCAAGCCAAGTAGCCTGCAGGGCTAGCAGCTCCCACCACTGTCATTCAGCTAAATGCAGAGACTAGAATGACAGAAATGGTGACACTGCGCCCATAGCTTTATGGAGATGAATTATCCCTGTCATCCAACATTCTGCCTTCCCATAGCTTGCCGAGAGCTTATTGCCTTATGAAGACAGCTAATAATGTCTAGGTTATATCTATCTTAATAACAGACCTCGGGGTCAGAAACATCGTCAGGATCAGGTAATGTTGCATCATTAGGTGTTGTATCACTTGTGGTGTCAGACATATCTGAAAGTAAAATAAACAGAATCAGCATGCATTGTGTGAGCCCATACCAGATTACAGTACAGCAGAATCTACAGAAATCATGGGGCTGGATGCCAGACAGGGCTAACGACTGGTGCAGGTGGCACTGACAATTTACTGATGCCCTTACTTACATTTTGAATATTGATTGTGCTACAATTTAATTAAGCGCAACAGTTTTAATTTAGATTTTATAAATCAATAGTACACAGTAAAATAAGCAACTTTGCAGTATATCTTATCAGAGAAATCTGCTTTTCTCTGTCAGATTTAGATATTCTATGACGGCAGGAGAAGGGAGGGGTGAGAGGCGAGAGGCGCAGAGCCAGGGGCGAGAGGCGCAGAGCCAGGAGCGAGAGGCACAGAGCCAGGGCGAGAGGAGCTAGAGGCGCAGAGCGACAGCGCGAGGAGCTAGAGGCGCAGAGCGACAGCGCGAGGAGCTAGAGGCGCAGAGCGACAGCGCGAGGAGCTAGAGGCGCAGGAAACGACAGCGCGAGGAGCTAGAGGCGCAGAGCGACAGAGCGAGGGGCTAGAGGCGCAGAGCGACAGAGCGAGGGGCTAGAGGCGCAGAGCGAGGGGCTAGAGGCGCAGAGCGAGGGGCTAGAGAGGGCGCAGAGCGAGGGGCTAGAGGCGCAGAGCGAGGGGCTAGAGGCGCAGAGCGAGGGGCTAGAGGCGCAGAGCGAGCGAGGCAGAGCGAGGGGCTAGAGGCGCAGAGCGAGGGGCTAGAGGCGCAGAGCGACAGAGCGAGGGGCTAGAGGCGCAGAGCGAGGGGCTAGAGGCGCAGAGCGACAGAGCGAGGGGCTAGAGGCGCAGAGCGAGGGGCTAGAGGCGCAGAGCGAGGGGCTAGAGGCGCAGAGCGAGGGGCTAGAGGCGCAGAGCGAGGGGCTAGAGGCGCAGAGCGAGGGGCTAGAGGCGCAGAGCGACGGGCTAGAGGCGCAGAGCGAGGGGCTAGAGGCGCAGAGCGAGGGGCTAGAGGCGCAGACGCGAGGGGCTAGAGGCAGACGCGAGGGGCTAGAGGCAGACGCGAGGGGCTAGAGGCAGACGCGAGGGGCTAGAGGCAGACGCGAGGGGCTAGAAGCAAAAGGGAGGGTGCTAGAGGCAGAGACTTCACCCACTCCTCACTCTTCTATTTACATGGAATCTCATCAGAAATCTGCTTTTTTTCTCCGCCAGAAATGATCAAAGTTGCTTATTTTCATGTGTAATATTTATAAAATAAAAATTAAGATGACTGTTAAACTTTAATGGTTTGACGCGTATAACCTGCATTTCTTTGAAATCCCCAAGATAATGCATATTTGATAGTTTATAGTAATTTAAGAATACTACAATGGGAATAAATGTCTTACTGTTGAAGTACTGTCATTACCCCAACATCTTAGTTATCATGCTATTTTGGCAGATATGAACCACACACTGACTCTGCGGCCATGAGTATAGAGCCTGGGTGGCAGCACACTGTATTATATACTTATAGGTCCTTCACCTGGTGCTGTGTTCTTATCAATAAGCAACAGGAGACCGTACTGTTATTAATATCTATATTGACATGCAATGCTATATTACACCATTTTTTTATAGAAATATGTAATTAATGCAAAAAAAAAAAACCAAACACCACATGTATGTGCCTAAATATAATCCAAGGAAGTCCTTAAAGGAAACCTGTCATGTCCCTTTTTTTTATCATTAAGCCGTCAATCATTAGGCCGTCCCCAATGTTATTTAGACCATGTACTGTTCATTAATAAGCATTTTTTTTGAATGGCTGTATTTATCCCAAAAAAGCATTTTAGATACTTGGAGCTTTTCATTCCACAGCTGACAACAGTCAAGCAGTCATCTGGCTGGTCAACAGTTAACAGACATGTCACTGACCTTATAGCAATACTGAATTGAATATGATGCTGAAAAGACCTGTGTGATATCACGGCCATGTGACTATAATAGGCAAAGCCAAGTCTACATAGAAATACAAGGAGAATCTAGCGATGCAACGATTGTCTTTTTAACTAAGTGTACAAAGTCCTTCACACTTAGCTCCACCCACATTGTCATGACATCACACAGATCCTTTATTAAGAGCATTCAATTCAGCATTGCTGGAGTTCAGTGACATATCTGTTAACTTTGCAATGCTGAAATTAGCCAGATGACAGCTGGACTGTTTTGGGCAGGTAGCTAATGAGAACATCTTAATATCCAAATTGATTTTTTGGGATAAATTCAATGATATTGAAGAAAAAAAGTGCACAGTACATGATCTAAATAACACTGGGGGTGGTTTAATAACAAAAGAGGACATGACAGGTTTCCTTTAATATAACATTTTTTAAGTCTCCCTGATAACTGTTACACGTTAAGCGATGACGTACTTATCACTGGGGGAACAAGCTCTGGTACCACCCCCACCCTGTGATCCAGGGAACCTGCTCTGCAGTCCTGCATTGTCCTCCGCTCCATAAATTGTCTATAGGACTGCAAGAAATAGAGGCTATACAACTGTTAATTGTCTATTTCCAACAGCCACATAGACAATGAATGGCGCAGACGCACACAGCCCATTCAAAAGACCTGTAAACAGGTGATAAAAATCAATGTTTTTTTTTTTTTAAATAAAAAAAAACTGATTTTTTTTTTATTTAAATCGGATTTTTTTTATTTAAATCGGATTTTTTTTCAATAAACTGCTTTTTGAGGAAAATATTTTACCATTCAAAGGTTCTTCCATCATGACATAAAGCTGAGTTGTTTAACTCAGTAGAATAAAGGCTGTATATGTGTAACATTCACAATGCCATGCTCTTCCAGAGGTTCCTGTAGGATTAGTGGGCAGTTTCTCTCCTATATTATCACAGACGCTCGCTTACTTACGCAGTTCTCAAAACTGAATTTGACTCCGCAGAGGTCCCAGCCTCTTCTTCACGGCAAAAATGTTACAACATGAAAAGAGTTGAGAAAAAGACCTTAATCCTATTGTTCTACAAACCTATGAATACAGAATCAACCCCTTCAGTGCCAAGTCCAAGAAGTTAGACAAAATGTTTGATTGTTTGGAGTGGAATAGATCTGCACAACACAAGAAGAATGTGAATCTAAGTGTGAGGAGGAGGAAGGGCAAGCAGACAAGAAAATGAAAGTGAAACTTTGAGCACAATACTGCAGCACAGCCACAGACAGACAAGTCTGGATCTGTTTGTGTGTACGAACTGAGGTTTATTACATTCTTTCCTTATAATGGCAGCAGGCCGTAAAAGAGACCCAGTTTGGGAATATTTTAATGAAGCTCCTTCGCCTATCGGTAAGGCAGGCATGCGTGCAAAATGCAAACGATGCAAGGCCTGGTGGCGCGAATGAGGCAACATCATGACAAGTGCGGTGATGAAGATGACCAAAGAAACACTTCTGAATAGGCAGGATCTTCAGGTTGGTAAACATTTTTATTGAATCCTATTTCTAAAGACTGAACTGTCATGTGTGAGAAAAATTATATTTCTTATTATTACTGCATGTTACTGTCATTTGGTACAGTTATGAAGAAAAACAAATATTCCTTTTGGGGCAGGGGCAGTGATGTGTTGTGTACAATAAGCAGAAATTGTATAATAAACAATAAAATAACAGCATTGACTTTTTTTGTTTAGCGGAATTCATGGATTCTGGAAACTATCCACCTCCAAGATCACCATCATCCTGTTCTACAGTTTCAGAGTTATCCATCCAGGATAGTGCTTCATTAGCAGCAGCATCATCATCAGACACCCACAGCCACATATCACCATCACCCAAAAGGAAGAAAAAACCTTTACCTCCTGGAACCACCATAGATAGGTTTGGGATAAGAACTAGCAGATTAGAAAAAGAGTTGATTGATGAAAAAATTGCCCAATTTAGTTATGCAACGAACTCTTCTTTCCGTCTGACTGAGAACCCACATTTCATTAATATGGTTCAGTCACTGAGACCAGGATACAGTCCACCCAGCAGAGCTGATGTTGCAGGGAAACTGCTGGATCAAGTGTATGACAGAGAAATGGAGCAATGTGCAACAGCTCTGGAGGGTAAAATTGTTAACCTAAGTATTGATGGGTGGAGTAATGTCCACAATGATCCTATTGCATGTGCTTGTATAACAACAGAAGGTAAAGTCTTCCTTGCACAAACAACTGATACGTCAGGAAATGCACACACAGCAGAATACTTACAAGAAGTGGCAGTAAAAACTATAACGACATGTGAACAAAAATTCAAATGTCTAGTACGCAGTTTGGTCACTGACAATGCTGCAAACGTATCCAAGATGAGAAGAGATTTAGAAGAGCAGGGAGGGAATACAAAGCTGCTAATAACATATGGTTGCAGTGCTCATTTGCTGCACCTCTTAGCCAAAGACTTAAGTGTTCCAGAAATAAAGGCTAATGTTGTTGAAATTGCTAAATACTTCCGTAATAATCATTTTGCTGCAGCAGCTCTGAAAAGGATGGGTGGAACCAAGCTAACGCTGCCACAAGATGTTAGATGGAACTCTGTGGTGGACTGTTTTGAGCAGTATATCAAAAACTGGCCTATTCTGATGACACTTTGTGAAGAAAATCGAGTTAAAATAGATGGCAATGTCACGGCAAAAATCCTCAACATTGGGCTTAAGAGAAATGTTGAACATATGCGGAGCTTCCTGAAACCCATCTCTCAAGATTTAAACAAAATACAGAAAAATAGCTGTTTTATTGCGGATGCTGTTGAAATTAAGAAGGAACTGAGTGAACACTTAAAAACAGAACTACACATGGACAGAATTAAATTACAAGCTGTAAACAAACGAATGGGACAAGCACTGACTCCAGCTCATTTTTTGGCAAATATTGTCAATATCCAATATCAGGGTCAAAACCTAAGTGCTGAGGAAGAGGAATTAGCTATGACATGGGTATCCAGCAATCATCCATCTTTAATGCCAACTATTATAAACTTCAGAGCTAAGGGGGAACCATTCAAGAAATATATGTCTGCTGAAGATATTTTAAGGAAGGTCACACCAGTAAACTGGTGGAAGTCACTTAAGCGCTTGGATTTAGAGACTGTTCAAGTAATGATTTCACTTTTAACAGCAATAGCTTCTTCTGCAGGCGTTGAAAGAATATTCTCTTCCTTTGGACTCATTCATTCTAAATTGAGAAATCGGTTGGGACCCAATAAAGCAGGAAAGCTTGTTTTTCTTTTCCAGATTATGAATAGGAACAAAGAAGAAGATGATGATGATGAAGATGACGACAAGTGAGCTACAGAGGACAGCAGGGACAGTAGTATTTAAGTTTTTCATGTGTCGGCTGGGCTGACAGTCTAAGTTTCTTAAAATATATATATATTTTGTTTAGCCAAATTACCGTATATACTCGTGTATAAGCCGACCCCCTACTTTTGCCCCCAAAACCTGGGAAAACCTATTGACTCGTGTATAAGCCTAGGGTGGACCTCAGCACAGGTATACATCCCCCAGCAGTGTGGTATACAGGCCTCCCCAGTGGTATATACAGGCCCCAGCAGTGTTACAGCAGCAGCCCCAGAGGTATATATAGCAGCAGCCGCAGAGGTATATATAGCAGCAGCCCCAGAGGTATATATAGCAGCAGCCCCAGAGGTATATATAGCAGCAGCTCCAGAGGTATATATAGCAGCAGCCCCAGAGGTATATATAGCAGCAGCCCAGAGGTATATATAGCAGCAGCCCCAGAGGTATATATAGCAGCAGCCCCGGTATTTAAATTGTTATTAAGGTCAGGATTATTTTTCTCCTTCCTAAGTACAACAGAACAGTGGTGTCCAAATATGAATGATTAACCCATTAAACTGGGGAGAAAAAAGTAATATAAAAAGTGATTCTAAAAATCTTCATCTACTTGCATGTTAAAGTAGCAAGAACTAGTTTAGGTAGAAACTTGATTTAAATCACTGATTTAAATCAAGCCTTACTGACTAGTGATTTAAATCGTGTTAAATCTGATTTAAATCAGTTAGATTTAAATCAAATCCACCCTGCCTGTAAAGCACTATTTTTCGGGATTATGGTATAGATACAATATTTTGAGAACATGAAATGTCATTGTAAAGTACTGTGGAATATGTTAGCACAAAAGAACTAAAATGATTACCGTGTATAACTATATACTCGTGTATAAGCCGACCCGTGTATAAGCCGACCCCCTACTTTTGCCCCCAAAACCTGGGAAAACCTATTGACTCGCGTATAAGCCGAGGGTGGCCCAGCACAAGTATACAGCCCCCAGCAGTGTGGTATACAGCAGCCTCCCCAGTGGTAGTATACAGCAGCAGCCCCAGTGGTAGTATACAGCAGCCTCAGAGGTATATACAGCAGCACCAGTGGTAGTATACAGCAGCAGCCCCAGTGGTAGTATACAGCAGCAGCCCCAGTGGTATTATACAGCAGCCCCAGAAGTATATACAGCAGCCCCAGTGGTAGTATACAGAAGCCCCAGAGGTAGTTTACAGAGCCCCAGTGGTAGTATACAGAAGCCCCAGAGGTATATACAGCAGCCCCAGAGGTATATACAGCAGCCCCAGTGGTAGTATACAGCAGCCCCAGAGGTATATACAGCAGCCCCAGTGGTAGTATACAGCAGCCCCAGAGGTAGTATACAGCAGCCCCAGTGTAGTATACAGCAGCCCCAGTGGTAGTATACAGCAGCCCCAGTGGTAGTATACAGCAGCCCCAGTGGTAGTATACAGCAGCCCCAGTGGTAGTATACAGCAGCCCCAGTGGTAGTATACAGCAGCAGCCCCATTGGTAGTATACAGCAGCAGCCTAAGTGGTATATGCAGGCCCCCCCCCCCCATCAGTATACAGGCCCCCCCCTTACTGCCGCAATCCTGTAAAAGAATACATTAGTATACTTATCCCTGCCGCTGTCCCGCCGCCGCCATCGTGCTCCTCCGGCTTCATCCAGCGTCTTCCGGCTTCCTCCGGTGGGCGCAGACAATGACGTCATTGCCTGCGCCCACCGGAGGAAGCCGGATGAAGCCGGAGGAGCGCGATGGCGGTGGCGGGACAGCGGCAGGGATAAGTAATGTATTCTTTTACAGGATTGCGGCAGTAAGGGGGGGGCTGTATACTGATGGGGGGGTGACTGTATACTGTATACAGTGTATACAGTATACAGTGACTCGCGTATAAGCCGAGGGGGGGACTTTTCAGCCCAATTTTTGGGCTGAAAAATCTCGGCTTATACGCAAGTATATACGGTAATATAATCCTATGTGGATAGGTCTCTGATGAACCTAGTGATTAGTGTATGTGACCAATGGTTTGCGTTTGCCATAGATTTACATACAGACTTATTGACAAGTTTGAAGGGTTGCCGATGTGCACTCAGATTATACTTTAACGCAGATGTTGTGTAACATGCTTCTCTATAAGATATCGAGGGTACAGACTGGACTGACTGATGATGATACAGAGGATGTGCTTTCAGAAGTGACATTGTGGGGACTCCCTGCAGTGAAGCTCAGGTGCTCCCTTCATTAGCTACAACTCAGGCTTCATAGGGACTTGTGGGAAGTGAGGTCTTGGCCACAGTTTATCCATGTGGAGCCCAGGCCAAAAGAGCAGTGTCACAACCAAATGGCATCAATTATTACTGATCTCTATGAAATATTTTGAGTGGAGGAATATCACCTACTCTCAATAATGATTTATTTGGGGGCAAAAACACTTGAAATAAAGGACATTTTAGACAAGTCAAATTTTAAGCGTCACCTCCTGTTGAATGCTCATTTGCTCTAAAGGTGCAGAGACAAAAGCTGACAGTGATTGGATGCAGGACTTGCATGAACCCTGAACTGCAGTTAAAGGGCCGCTTTACACTGCGGCGTGATCAGGTCCGGTTCTGTCCGGGATGACCCAGACAGCCGCGGACTGGATCAGCACACAGGACTGGGGGCTATTATGCCCTCCGGTCCGGTGTGCAGCGCACACAGTTCGCGCTGCTAAGTCAGGACTGCGGGTGCCGCGGTCATGACCTGTCAGCGGCTGCAGCTGCGTGCGCTGCACACCGGACCGGAGGGCATAATAGCCCCCAGTCCTGTGTGCTGATCCAGTCCGCGGCTGCCTGGGTCCTCTCGGACAGAACCGGACCGGATCACGTCGCAGTGTGAAGCGGCCCAAAGACAGCACCTAAATGGTGGCAGCACAGGAGTACAGGCTGTTTTATTTTAATGGGGGAAATAGGTGGAATCCAGAAGGGGTTTTCCTAGTAGTGGACAACCCCTTTAAGGCATTGAAGATGTCATGTTTTGAAAGGAAAAAAAAAACAGCTTCATGTAGATAGCATAAAATGCCTATATCTGAGAAAACTAAAAAGGAAATAGTCATTGTAAAATACTGGAAAGTGTGAGTATATTAAATGAGACAAGTCAGCGAATGGCGGCTCAATCAATAATTGCTTCTTGGAGATTATTTTGTGCCAGCACCTGCAGCAATTTTCTAGTGTTGGGTCAATTACCGGAGAGGTTATTAGCTGCAGTGGACAGATACAGATCAGGATGGAGCTCTTCACTTTGATAATTGAAGATCTGTGATTCATTGTGATTGTCTCAACTGATGAAGCAGAATGTCACAGGAGCGAGGCCAGGGGGGACGTCATGTGCTCAATATACCAGAGAAGTGAGCAAAATAGAATGCAAACCATCGCCGGAATAGATGTAGACTTATCAGACGATAGCGGTGTGAAGGTAGAGAAAGGACTGGAGAAAAGAACTGGTCATGAGGAAACAATGCCAAGAATTAGAATATAACCCATGACATTAAACCTATATACACTAGATCAATATTAAAATATGAAAGTGTCATGTCTGAAGAAATAAAAAGTGTACAATGTTACATGGCTGTGGAGTCTGTAAGCCAAACCGGAGACTCAGACTCCTCAATATCCCTGAATCCGACTCCCTCATACATGGCTCATGTTTAAGTGATACCATTGTTACTATTACAATAAATGTAACATCAGGCTTTAATCATTATTATAACACAATAATCAAGATATTTAGATAGAACATAGTGATATTTATCACATTCTGCATTGAACTACTGTACCCAATTTATTATACATTTTAGGAGATGGAATCGGTCCATTTTATACCGACTCCAAAGCCCTGGTAAACACGCCCCGCCACTGCCTGACAGCCGGCTCTGTACTGATGCAATGCTGAACCATCTGTCAGTTCCAGGTGTGTGGTTACAGATGTTGCTCACTATGTACTGAGCGATGACTGAAACAACACTGGCCGCACCCTGGCGACTGAAAGTCCGAGACTGCCGGCAGGAATAAAGTTAATATCCTCTTGGCAGTGGGGCTCTCAGTGTGGCTACCGCGTGTCATCAGAACATTATCTAAATCAGCAGTTTAATAGTGTTTTGTTTTTTAAATGACAGGTTCCCATTAATAACATCTAACATTACAGGTACTATAGTAAATTCGAAGACTTATCAGGTCATGCCTACTAGTAAGAAGATGCTCTTTATAGTTGCATCAATTTAAAGGGAATCTGACAGAACGTTTTTTTTCTGCTACGTAACCTGAGAGCAGCATGATATAGGGACAGAGACCCTTATTCCAACAATATCACTTCGTTTGCTGGGTGCGTTAGTTATTATACAGCAGGGGTAGGGAACTCCAGGCCTCGACAGCTGCACACAGTGCAGGTTTTCAGGATTTCCTTAGCATTGCACAGGGGTTGGAATCATCACCAGTGCTGGTGATTATATTATCACCTGTGCAATGGAAATCCTGAAAACCTACCCTTGTTATAGTCACAGTTTTCTCTGCTTCAGTTCTAGCAGAGTTGAAATGTTGAGCCGACCACACCTCTGCTGTGTATATTGTATAGGTAGGACTTCCCTGCACATGCCATGTTGTCCTGTAATGAAAATAGTCTGCTGATAAAACATTGGTTGTATTGAAACAGCAAAACATAGCCCAGAAATTAACTTATTGTTGTGAACAGACTCTTCTACTACCATCTTGAAACTCTCAGATTACATAGCAAAAATCTGCTGACAGATTCCCTTTAAAAAGGAGTCGGTCAGCACAAAATAGGCCAACAGCTCAATGTACTTTCTCACTTTTTTTTTCCCCTATCGCCATTCTCCTATGGCTTCTGTAATTCCAGAACTGATCAAAAGAGGGTGGGGAAAAATGAAAAACAAATAGGTGGGAAGGAACTTTGAACTGTTTGTCAGCATACATCAGGGGTAGGGAACTCCAGGCCTCGAGAGCCGCCAACAGAGCAAGTTTTAAGGATCTCCTTAGTATTGCACAGGTGGTAATATAATCACTTACACTGGTGATACTTCCAACCCCTGTGCAATACTAAGGAGATCCTGAAAACCTCCACTGTTGGCGGCTCTCAAGGCCTGGAGTTCCCCACCCCTAGCATAGGTGCTCCCTTGTCTCCTCCAGACTCTCTTTAAAGGGATCCTGTCACCCCCAAATCACCTCTAAACCTATTAAAACCTGTCCCTAGAGCATATTAACACTGTCCCTACACTCCTTTTAGCTCCTAAATGGCATTAGTCAAAGTGAATATAAACGTTTTATAAGTACCTGATTAGTCATGATAATGAGTGACTATGCTATTCATAGTCACTCATCAAGGCAGCCCCTCTTCTTCATATCACGCCTATTCAGGCGTGCTCGTCAGTCTATGTTCAAAATCGCGCCTCCCTGCGCGCCTCCCCTCTCTCTCATAGCGTCCGGGCTTCACTGTAAGCTGTATGACGCGATTCGCGTCATTCCCGGCGCCGGATGACGTATTTGCAGCCGCGCCGCGCTGTCAGCTTCAAGTCCCGCACTGCGCATGCGCATGGGCATGCGCAGTGCGTATTTTGAAGCTGACAGCGCGGCGCGGCTGCAAATACGTCATCCGGCGCCGGGAATGACGCGAATCGCGTCATACAGCTTACAGTGAAGCCCGGACGCTATGAGAGAGAGGGGAGGCGCGCAGGGAGGCGCGATTTTGAACATAGACTGACGAGCACGCCTGAATAGGCGTGATATGAAGAAGAGGGGCTGCCTTGATGAGTGACTATGAATAGCATAGTCACTCATTATCATGACTAATCAGGTACTTATAAAACGTTTATATTCACTTTGACTAATGCCATTTAGGAGCTAAAAGGAGTGTAGGGACAGTGTTAATATGCTCTAGGGACAGGTTTTAATAGGTTTAGAGGTGATTTGGGGGTGACAGGATCCCTTTAATCTATTTTCAAATAATGCTAAAATAGTAAGAAAGTCCACAGAAACAGGGACAGGTTACTACAAATGCTTGTACATGGACCCTTCTGAGATGACGCTATGGAACTTCTACATGACTGAGTATCCTCCATTTAAAGGAACTGTCACCACATATTATAATAAACATGACTTAGAGACATGATTTAAGGATGGCTTCATTTTAGTTAAGCATCCAGATTTCAGAGGTTTGTCGGATACAGGATGATCCGACAATCAAAGCAAAATCAGAACTAGCCAGGGGCTGTTTATTCATATTAAACATTTCATGGTGTAAGTGGTAAATATATTTTATACAATTGGGAACAAGAATAAAAAAGAAAACGAAAACCATTTTA
Organism: Allobates femoralis; assembly: GCA_033576535.1. Taxonomy (NCBI): domain Eukaryota; kingdom Metazoa; phylum Chordata; class Amphibia; order Anura; family Aromobatidae; genus Allobates; species Allobates femoralis. The sequence goes on from JARQOC010000003.1 coordinate 178,096,147, forward strand.
TACTGAAGAATTAACATTTTAGAAAACTTCCTTTCATCTGCAAATCTCTAAAATCAAATGATGAAGGTTATGTTGAGATTGAGAGACACGAGACAGCAACCCTATGACTATGGCTTTGACATCCTAAGCACTGGAGATTCAATGTCCAGGACACTTCCACTTATCTTCTTGTTGCTTCTTTCACTCTTCACATTCCTGATGGCTCTGCCAACACGAGAAGAATGGATCATGATCACAGAAAGTGATAGATAGATATCTAAAGGCCACTTCACACGCTATAATCTCGTTAACGATATCGTCACAGATTTGTGATCGTTCAAACGATATCGTTTGTGGGTCCTTGGTGTAAACGAACGATGTAGGAAGGAAAAATCGTTGGATCGTTCATCCAAAAAATGAGATCCAGACCTCAAATCTATCGCTCTTCGTCCAATTAAGGATCTGTGAAGCAGCAACATCGTTCAGTGTGACATCTTTATGAACAATGTCGTTCATATTTCTCCTATTCCTGCCGCTTTGTAACATCGTTCAATAGTTCTCCTCTGAATCGCTGGTGCGTTGCCAAATTTAAGATTGTTAACGATATCCTTGCGTGTGACAATGCACTAACGATGTCGGAAGGATCGCAGTCACGTGACATAGCTAATGGTTACCAGGGAACACATCAGGTTAGAGGGGCATCACACACACCGATGTATGCTGCCCAGTGGGAGACCGACGACCAAAAAATGGTCCTGGCCATTCCGCAGCGATCTCTTTGCTGGACACTGCGGCATGTTACACGCAGCGATGTCACTAGGGAGGTCGCTGCAACATCACAAAACCTGTGACATTACAGCAATATCGCTAGCAACATCGCTGTATGTGAAGTAACCCTAAAGGTACCGTCACACAGGGACATATCGCCGGCGATATTGCCGGGGATCGCGGGAGCGCGCATCCCTGACAACATCGCCGGTGAGATGTCACACTGAGCAACTTACCGGCGATGTCGCCGGCTAGTTGCCGCGGAAATCGCTCACTGAGTTGCCCAGCAACCCAGCGAGCGATAACCCGCAATGTAGTAGATAGGCGGAATCGCCCGATCGCCGCGTTACACAGGGCGATCAGGCAGAATCGCCTGAGCAACATCGCCAGATTTCCCAACATGGTTGGGAAACCTGGCGATGTGACTCAGGCGATTCATCGCCTGATTATCGCCCTGTCACACGCGGCAATTCGCCGGCGATGTCGCCGCAACCTGGCCACGCCCCTCGGTTGCCGGCAACATCGCCGGCGATATCTCCCCGTGTGACGGTACCTTTAGACATAGGTAGTCCTGCTTCATGGAAAAACATGTCTTTTATTACCGTAGGTGTGTATACAAATTGGTCACAGATTAAAATAAGAATATCTACATGTTTCTGGTGCTTAGAGTATCCTTAATCATGATCAAGGGTGTTCTAAGTACTAGAAACCCACATATATTCATATTTCAATCTGTCACCAGTTTGTATGCACACCTAATAAAAAGATTCTGCTTTTCTGTGAAGTCAGATTAACTTTTTTCTTCAATTATACTAAGCTGCATTCAGCTGCTGCTAGTGGACCTGTAAGATGGTGACCGGCTACTTTGTGAATGGACGGTATGTATCACAGAGGTGGTTGTCCTCTGTGATGTCAAGCTTGAAGTCTACTCTCGTGACTTTATAGGTTACCAGACTTTTCAAGGCGTTTGAGGGCCAGTTACACCGATAGTAAAAGAGACTAGCGTGTCTAGCTATTCACATACCTCCAGCCATGGGGATTTTTCCCTATGTTATAAAGGCGTTTGACTAACTGAACATTTGCCAAACAGAGTGTGCGAAGGCTGCCATACTTCCTAGAGGAACCTAACCACAGTTCAAGGGGTTGTGTGAACTGACCAAGGTCAGTGAGTGGACATTCTATCTCTGCTGGGATACTATTACGGAAAAGTATAAGTGAATCTGTGCGGGCATACCCATGAGTTAAACAGACTATATAACTGTAAAGCCGAAGAAAGACTCATGTATTACCAGGAGTGCCGTTTTGGTGCACTTGAATAAACCTACTAGACTTTTAAATGGATCGTGTTCCTGCTATCTTGTAAAGCAAGCAAAGTGACTAAAGGGTATGTCACACGCGTCAATATCGCCTGCACGATCTCGGCTGCACGTGACGTTGCAGCGATATTGATGCGTGTGACATACTGAATCAACCAGCGATAAATCGCTGGTTGATGATCGCCAGGTTTTAGAATCTGTCCTAAAACCTGGCGATGGTCGCCCGGTGTACACGCAGCATCGCTGCGTGTGACACCGGGAGTAGCGATATTCCAGCTCCCAGCGCCTCTCACAAGCGCTGGGAGCTGGTATCCAAGGTAAACTGCGGGTATCTAGGCAGCGCGCGCTGCCTAGATACCCGACGTGTACCTTAGTTACCAGCCTCCTCCGCTCACCGGCTGGTATCTAAGGTACACAGCGGGTAACTAGGGTCCCTAGTTACCCGCTGTGTACCTTAGATACCAGCCGGTGAGCGGAGGAGGCTGGTAACTAAGGTACACATCGGGTATCTAGGCAGCGCGCGCTGCCTAGATACCCGCAGTTTACCTTGGAGACCAGCCTGCTCCCGCTTCCAGCAGGCTGGCAGCGGGAGCAAGACATCGTGGAAACGATATTTAAATCGTTTCCACGATGTCTCTGGTCCATTGATCGCTGGCGAGTCTGCCTGTGTGACAGCTCACCAGCGATCAGCCGTCAATGTCGTCAGCAATCATCTCACTGACGACATTGACGCGTGTGACACCCCCTTTAGACTAGTTTCACACTTGTGGTATGGCTGATATGGTGGAAAAAACGTCCAACTGCATCTGCTTTTTGTGAAACCGGATACAACCACACTAGCATTATGCAGTATCCAAGTGACATGATTACCATGGTAAATGGTCACATCTGACCGTGCCATCATGGTAATTGTCGCAGACAGACAGGATGCGTAGGGCTTTGGTGTATTTTTCAGTCTCAGCACAGAAAGCGGCCAGCTGCAGGCTGCCACCCTCAGCTGCCTAGGTTTACCTTGGCTGGCAAAAAAAAAAATGCATGGGCTTCGCCCTGTTTTTAATTGCCAGCCAAGGCAAAACTAGTCAGCTGGGGGGCTGGTATCCTCAGCATGATGAGGTCCATAGTTATTGGGCCCCTCCACACTATTGTATAACAGCCCGCAGCCACCCCAGAAATTGGTGCTTTACCTGGCTCTTCCTGATGCCCTGGTGCAAAGTCATGTATGAAGGAGTTGGAGTCGTGGAGACGAAGTTGGAGTCAGGGAAATTGAGAAGTCGGAGAAATTGAGGAATCGGAGTCGGTGGTTTGCTTTACCGACTCCAAAGCTCTGTCCTCCAGGTGGAGTGGTAAGATTCATTAGGCAACGTTATTCTTCAGGTCAGTAGGCTCACTGACATGCAGCTAGACATAACTATTGTGGAAACAGGGCAGAGCCATGTTTGCTGAAAGAGCAATGATGTAAAACTAGAAACGCCCCCGAGTGAAGATGAAGCTCTGCCACGTACATTAAAAGACCAGCTTTTGTAGCTTAACATGATCTCTCTGCAAGCAACAAATGCTGTAAAATATATATTGCACATTTGAGCGTTCTGCACCCAATCCATGTGTCGTTTTCTGCTATGCCTAATAAACTCTACACTGATCTTAGGTTGGCCATTCGGTATATAAATACTTTTTTTTTTATTGCCAAAAAACCATTTAACTTTATTCTAAAGAGTCATAATACCACACCCATAGTGTATAACTGTTTCTCGAAATACTACACACAAAGAGGGAATAAAAATGGTGTCACACTGCGAGGGACGCTGTATTACACAGAAAGGCTCCTAAGGAGGATCATGAATAAAGTGCAGCACGAAACATAAGACTGCAAACATTATGTCAATGGCTCTCTATTTGGCTATAAGCACATGCTGCGGGTTTTTTTTGCATGGTTTTTCATGAGTTTTATGCAAAGTAAAATCTGCTTTTTGCAATACCAGCAAAAGCTATGACTTTACAGAAGTCTTATGCACATACCGTATATACTCGTGTATAAGCCGAGTTTTTCCAGCACAAAAAATGTGCTGAAAAGTCCCCCCTCGGCTTATACACGAGTATATACGGTAGCCCCAGCTGTATACAGCAGCCCCAGCTGTATACAGCCCCCCGTGGTATCCAGGGCCCCCCTTGCTGCACACCTGTAAAGTAAGATGTCAGTATACTTATCGCTGCCGCCGCCGCCGCTCCGCTGCTCGGTCACCGCGCTGCTACGGGTCTTCATGCTTCCTTCTCCGGCGCACAGGAAATGACGTCATTGTTCGAGCGTCGGAGAAGGAAGCATGAAGACCCGGAGCAGCGCGGTGACCGAGCAGCGGAGCGGCGGGCGGCGGCAGCGATAAGTATACTGACATCTTACTTTACAGGTGTGCAGCAAGGGGGACCCTGGATACCACGGGGGGCTGTATACTACTGATGGGGGGGGGGAGGTCTGTATACCCCCTGGGGCTGCTGCTGTATATACCCCCTGGGGCTGCTGCTGTATATACCCCCTGGGGCTGCTGCTGTATATACTCCCTGGGGCTGCTGCTGTATATACCCCCTGGGGCTGCTGCTGTATATACCCCCTGGGGCTGCTGCTGTATATACCCCTGGATCTGCTGCTGTATATACCCCTGGATCTGCTGCTGTGTATACTACCTCTGGGGCTTCTGTATACTACCACTGGGGCTGCTGTATATACCTCTGGGGCTGCTGTATATACCTCTGGGGCTGCTGTATACTACCACTGGGGCTGCTGTATACTACCACTGGGGCTGCTGCTGTATATACCACTGGGGAGGCTGCTGTAACACTGCTGGGGCCTGTATGTACCACTGGGGAGGCTGCTGTATACCACACTGCTGGGGGCTGTATACTACCACTGGGGAGGCCTGTATACCACTGCAGGGGCCTGTATACCACTGCGGGGGCCTGTATACCACACTGCTGGGGGCTGTATACCTGTGCTGGGGTCCAACCTCGGCTTATACACGATTCAATAGGTTTTCCCAGATTTTGGGGGCAAAAGTAGGGGGGTCGGCTTATACACGGGTCGGCTTATACACGAGTATATACGGTAATTGCTTTTTTCCCCCCTGCAGTTCACACACTGCATTTTTTACCTTGGTTTTATGCTAATCTAAACCTGTTTTTTTTATTCAAAGCAAAACCTATGTTATTCAGGGACATGCCATCCACATACATTAGTATTATCGCTTTGCAGAAACAGCATCCTGCACAGGCTTTGCTGCGTTTTGAAAAGACTGAACATGTCAATACTTTTCTGAGATTCAGCATTAGTTTTTTTATCTTACAGAGGAGAGGGAGAGATTAAGTGATTTAGGCCTACAATGCACACTTCCTTATGACAGATGATTAAAGAGGACATGCGCGAGTTTGCTTTACGGCAGCTTATCACACATTACAGATGAGCTGCTGTAAAGCAACCCTGCGCATCGCGCGGTCCTCTACACCCAAATGGGTGTACTGACGTCAGGATAGCTGGATATGACGCGATTAGCTTCATACCGGCTATACCGTCCATGTAGAAGGACAAGGAGGTTCACTATTGATTAGCACGCCCAATGGGGTGTGAATAATTGAATTACAGGCGGCTATGAGAAGCCACAGGGAACGCCATGTGTGACTTTCTCAAGCACTGAGAAGCCGCAGTTCAGCAGGTACTAAAATCACTTTTATACACTTTATAAATACCCATTTTTTTAAACAAAGGGACAGCTAGAATACATTAATGATGGTGCAGGGACAGGTATTAATAGGCTGGGGGCTGATTTTTAGGGGTCAGGTTCCCTTTAACTTCTGTTTCAAGCAACTCAGCCAAAATGTGCAAACCTGGTGAGGAGTCAGAGGGGGACAGGACATGGCTACACCCACCCATCAAATTAATGGAAAGTGGAAGTGTTTCTTCCAGAAATGTTACTCCTGTCCCTGATTGGAGTATCATTTCAAGCGAGGCATGTACACCTGACAAGGTGGAATAAGTCATGCACACGCTTCATTAAGACTACAAAACACCAGTCTTAATGAATTGGAGCCAGAAAGTGCCGTATAACGTTTGCCGAAACATAATCTATTACAATTGCCTGTTTTTGGATATTGCACAAAAATGCAAAAAACAAGTTTTCAACTGTTAATATATCCATATAGAAAAAAAAGTTGAACACTGGAAGCAACGATCAACAATCTGCAAGTAATGCCAAGAAATGACAGCATCAGTGTTCCTGACACAATCCTCTGTATACGACAGATTTTACATGGAAGCACAAAAGGTGCAGGGCCCTACACGGGTAACGGCTGCTGTTCATTCATTGGCTGCTGGTTTATACAGTTCTAATGCTGGCTATATACATCCGATCAATGAGATACAAACCCAGTGATTTCAGCAGAACAAAGAATCACTCACTCAATTACTGAGGTGAGGAAGTCTGGACTTTCCCAAAAGGCAAATGACACAGGAAAAATAATGCTTTAGTTCCTTGCAGAAATAAATTACTGTCCATTGTCAGGCAATGGCTTATAGAGAACCATCAGGATTTAGGGCTATAAAGTAAAACCTTTACTTGAATGATTCCATGTTTGATTGCAGAGACATAAAACTCCTGGAAAAACTCACCATTCAGCGTCTCTGTCTCCGGGTGTATGTATCTCGGCTTACTAGAAAAATCACCAGCTTTAATCACAAATTTTCAAAAGATTTTGGTAAAATTTCAGTTTTTACCGTAAGAGTTTCAGCAGTTTTTCTTGCATGAAAAAAGTTAATTATGCTGGTTTGTCAAGGTTTTGCTACCAAACAATCCGTGATTTTTTTCACAGGCACCTGAGAATCTCCATGATTTTGTGCACATCTCTCGGTCCGCAAAAATACTTGGACATGTCAGTAAGGTTATACATTATAATATGCACAAGACCTATCCATGAAAAACTGATGACTGACTGAGCCCTGAAGTGAATGGCCACACTGCCCTCTAAACTGAAAGCCACGCTCAGGTGTCAGATATACGGTACTTTAGCCGGATGACTATTTCTGCCCCGCAATTCATTTTTGTGCACAGAAATCCTTCATCAGATAAAATGTTGTAAAATGTACGGGAATCTGCTTGGCTGTGAAGTCCTCACTGTTCACAAGGAATATTTGCAGCTTTTCCATCCCATGTGCCCATACCCTACTACTATGATGTATTTGCTGATTGAGGCTCTATACTAAACCCCTATATTATTCTACCCTTTATCATCTTTCCTGTCTCAGGACTTGACTAAAGGAATTACTCACGGTCACAATCACCCTCTGTTCATCACTGCACCGTATTACACAACCATATCCATTTTTCCGCTTGTAAAAGTAGATTTTCTTGCTCGGCCACCTGCTGTTAGTCGCACCTCATAAGATCTATTGTTCTGATAAAGTAGAAGATCGAACTCAGGAAATGTCAGAAGTCTGTCTAATGCTAGGTTCACACTACGTTTTCGGTATCTGTGTGACTCCAGCTTAAACTGAATGCACCCACATCCATTTTCGGCCCCATTAAGTTTCAATGGGCCGGAAAATTGAGGGATATAGGTTTGTGGTCAATAAGGAGCGCTTATAAGTAGTAAGACAGGGATTTGTATTAAGTGGTGAAGCACTAATTTTATTAATATAACATACCACTACACATTTCTACAGCGGACCGCTGTCTTCCTCAGAGAAATGGGGCCTAAGGCACTTTGCGGTGTATCCAGTTCCTCACGGGCCCCCTGATCCGGGATGTTCACGTTTTTTTTTGCACGCATTTTGGAGACGATTTTGGTTTTCGTGACTAAACTGTGAAAACCCAATATGGGTTAACTAAGCAATATGGGTTAAATTACAAAAGGGTTCTATTGAACATGGGTCCGACAGAATACGGAATCCCGCATGGATCGGGTTTTGGTCTGAGCATGCCCAGAAGCAAGTTTGAAATGACACGCCCCCTATGGGTGTGTCATTTCCACCGGATGCAGCAAAAAAAAAAAGGTACACATCCGGATGCACCTGTCTGTTCCCGCACTGGTATTATCCTTAATGTTGAGATGGATCATTGATAATACTGATGTGGGTGCATCCACTTTGTCAATTATGGGGATTCAGGGGGGACCAGGTTTTACCTGCATCCCTCCAGTTTCCAAAAATCGGTAGTGTGAAACCAACCTAATGCCGGAGTCACAAGTACAATTCAAGATAATCTCACATGGTGTAACATGGGTCCGAGTGCAATCAGGCAGCTGAGATCTGCAATTTCTTTTAAGTTCTAATGGACTGAGAAAAAAACCTACCATGCTGAGATTGTCTGCGAGTCTCAGATCACTTGTCCTATATAAGTCAATGGGTGTGAGAGAAACATTGCCTGCACTGCACTGGCACACATACGAGCGCAATGCGATATTTGTGTGTGAGAGGGAGGGGCGGTATACAAAGCTCAGCATTTGGTCACTGCTTCATCTACAGTAGAGAAAACTGGGAATCTATCACAACTGCACAGGTCCAGTAATGGTACACCGTGGAATCAGGCCCCTACATCCTGCTGATAGGAAACCTGCTGGCAGATTTCCTAAAAGCTCCTAATGTTACCTCAAAATATATCAATAAGCCTCTTTTAAACTAATGAAGACCCAAAACTAATTATTCATCTCTGACAGGCAGATCACTACATACCTACAAAGCGATACAGAGAAATAAAAAGGTTGCACGTCACTCTGGTGGTGCTTAAGAGGGATTTCCCTCCAGATATAAAATTATAGACTTGGCATTAGAGCTTGATGCAAATAAAAAAAAAAAAACATAATTTATTCTACAGGCAATCCACTGTATATATGATGTTTTGGCCAATCATTCGACTTCATCAGAGCTTAATGTATACACAAAACATAAGATTTAAACTTAATTGTGTGATACCAAGAAATACACAAAATATATACATGAATAAAAAATGAGGAACAGTAGTGAATATCATATCAGAGAATATAAAGATATAATGTTTCCCTTCCAAAAAAGTACCCTAATGAGCAATGGAAAGTGAATTAGGTTCAATCTAAATATATGCATATGGAATAATAAACATATTTATGGAAAGAGTAATAACTTACAATAGGGTCATAACTTCAGGGTATGAGGAGGTTGCCATAATTGTATATCCGTAAGTGCTCTACCACACAGTAATCCACTGGCAGTGGTGTGAGAAGGAGAACAGGCAAATACCTAAAAGAGTATAAATATACCATGTATGACTCGCCAGAATGTGACACAGTGTGACTGAAACGGCGTGGACCAAATGCCACAAAATATTCATTTAAATCTCTATTTAGTGCCATAATATAAACTAATTTCTAATATGGCTGCATTCAAAATTCCCTACTTTCCTCAAACTACATTATAATCTGAATTTGTTTTCTCTTACTATCTGTGTGATAATGCTTCAGAGTATCCCAGTGCATTCTAGGATATGCAAAGCGTCATCAGGTAGCAGAGGCGGGTCACTGTCACAGCCTCTGTCCCCTCCCTGAAACAAAGTGTCATCAGGAAGCAGAGACGGCGGTCACGTCACAGCCTCTGTCCCCTCCCTGAAACAAAGCGTCATCAGTGAGCAGAGACGGCGGTCACTGTCACAGCCTCTGACCCCTCCCTGAACAAAGGTCATCAGTGAGCAGAGGGCCGGTCACTGTCACAGCCTCTGTCCTCTCCCTGAAAACAAAGCGTCATCAGTGAGCAGAGGCAGCAGTCACTGTCACAGCCTGTCCCTCCCTGACAACAAAGCAGTCATCAGGAAACAGAGGTGGCGGTCACTGTCACAGCCTCTGTCCCCTTCCTGAAACAAAGCGTCATCAGTGAGCAGAAGGCGGCAGTCACTGTCACAGCCTCTGACCCCTCCCTGAAACAAAGCGTCATCAGTGATGCCAGTTAGGTGGCGTCATTTGTCCATGTGCTTCCCTGCACAATCCGACAGCGTCCTCACTGTTTACAGCTCTGACTCCTGAACCAAAGCGGCATCAGGGCAGAGCACTGACAGTCACTGTCACCATGCCTGGTTTCAAGACCAGCCGTTCCCGGAAACCATTGCTCATCAGTGTGCCGTATTTTACACGCCGTTTTGTCCCCCACAGCACAACCGCGTCCCCGTTTGAGCTATGGCTTCTTTGCCGGGTACACAAGCCATTTGGCATACAGGAGAGATCGCTTGCGTAAAAGACATAACATGTTTTCTTTCCGCCTTTTTGCCGCGCTTTCTCCCATAGGCCCCGTGATAACCACTGGAATTATGCATCACCGTTCAAACGATGTGTAATTCCAGCAGGAATACACCGGCGCTGATGGACACAGAGGGGAGGAAGAATCCTGTTCCTCCTCCACTGTGTGATATCTGTCACTGCCCCCATTTGATTTCACAGTGCATTAAACACTGCGAAATCAAATGTAAAATTCAGCCAAATGTATTCAAAATAATAAAGATTGTTATTCTTACCCTCCGCCGAGTGCTCGGTAAGCGGGAGGAGGCATTGACCTGCTAGGACCTTGCATGATGTCAGAATGACATCGGCGCTGTGATTAGCCGGCTCGCAGTCGTGATATGCGCGTCATTTATCACGACCGCGAGCAGGCCAATCACAGCGCCGAATGCTGATGTCATTGTGACATCATGCAAGGTCCTAGCAGGTCAATGCCTACTTCTGCTCCCGGCTCCCGGTTACCAAGCACTCGGCGGAGCGTAGGTATAACAATCTTTATTATTTCTAATACATTTGGCTGAATTTTACATTTGATTCCGCAGTGTTTAATGAACTTGATTCTTCCTCCCCTCTGTCACATCACTGAAGTGAATGCACCCGCATATTTTACGGTGCTTTTTTGCGTGGGTCAAAACGGGAAAGGAAGGCGCTCCACCTGCAATTACTCCTGGATTCCAGGCACCAGGCGATGGTATGGCATTAAATGTGCTTGATACTAATTATAATTGTTCTCACTTGTGTAGTGGTTTGTTTTTTTGTATATATGGAATGTTTTATGTAATTTCTATGAGCTAACGACTTGGGGAGCACCCTGAAATGCGTATAGCGGAACCCTACGGGGTATGTAAAGCTTTAATCTAAAATGTGAATAAAGCACAAAGAAGCAGTGAAAGGCTAAGGAATTCCTTTATTTCATCTGCTTCCTAATATATAATATATACCTACACTAATCAGTCTCTGACAAAGGATATGAACTGTCCAAACAGCAGCTCCATCTCCACAATGTAGTGGGAATTCCACCAGTGTGTACATATGAACATACACTGAGATCACGGAGTTTTACAGAAGTCAGTATTTTTAGCACTGAAACACTAGTGAAAGTCTCCCACAAATAGCTTTGTATTGTGTTAAATGTGAAACCCACAGACACACGGCCACTGACCGGGCGGACAATGCTCACACTGTGAATCTGCAGCAGATACCAGAGGAATAGCCGCAGATGTCTGCCACTGACTATTAGGAAATCTCCACCATGTGAATGGACACTTAGCATTTGCCCACATTTGGGGGTGCATCACTTCATGGCTTGTTTTGCTGAAAAACAAATTAACTAAAAAAGCTAAAAACAGGCAAAAAAACTAACAGAGCAGATACACTGTCTATAAAGACTAAGTTCAGCTCTGCTACATCTTTCGGTCTGTATAAGAACAGATAAGGCGTTGGGATTTTTGGACTAGACACAAGTGATCCATGAAGAATGAGCCAGGCTTCCTCAGCTTGTCTCTGCCTCCTCCCAGTCACTCCTTGGCTCAGCTGGGTGTGCTGGACACGTACACGGCAGTGATGAAGCTGCTGCACATGTGTCACATCCCGCCAGCTGCCTCACATTCACAGGACTACCCAGAACAAGATGACACATGTGAGGCTCCAGAGCTCTACTGGATGACAATTATATCCACCCCGGGTGCATAGAAACCTTTGTAAAAGGCCGCCCTCATATCTAGAACAACTCGAAGAATATGTACCAGCAATAACTTCTTATTCAGCTCAATACCCCTTTTTTGTTTACACTTAAATTTATTATTATTTATTATTATTATTATTTATTTATATAGCGCCATTAGGTTCCATGGCGCTTTACATGAGGTTGAGGGAGACAAGAACAAGTACACTAAATCTAGGCGATCAGGACGTACAGGTACAGGAGGGGCAGGGACCCTGTCCACAAGGGCTCACAGTCTATGAGGGGTGGGTTAGGATACAGTAGGATGGGGGAAATTTACAGGTTATAATCTTAAAGAAATTGTACTCCGTAAACACACATCCAGCAACAAAACCTTCCTAATATCTTATTTCTGACACTTGATCAAAAAGATGCACATTTTCAGAAAAGGGCAAGTAATCATCCAGGACAGACAAAAGACTGCAGACATGAAAGGGTTATTTTGGAATAAAATCCTTACTGGAATGACAAACTTTTGAAATTCATTTTTTCAAAATTCATCAAGTTTTTCTCAAAAATTTGATTTGCCACAAATATGACTGCCAAGAACTGCAGATGCACCCTAAATAACGTCAAAATGACCCCACTATTAGTGATGGGCGAACCCGAACAGTAAAGTTTGGGGTACATATTGGACATCTAGTGTTTGGTGCCCAAACCCCGAAAACAGACTTTCCTGAGAAGTCTGTTATGGCGGGTTTACACGTCGCGATATCGTATTACGATTTCAATCAAAAGTCACGTGGTTCAATCGTCGGAGGCGAAATCGTTCCTGCGTTGTATGGTGTGAACGTCCAATACGATGCAGGAACGATGTCAATGCGATATCGGGGATTGAATGAGCGTGCTATTCAATGCCCCGATATTGCATAGCGATTGAAGCCGAATCGTGCTGTGTAAACGCCCAATTACGATGCGATTTCAGACGTCACCCATTCACTCCCATGTTAACTATGCGATCCTGGGTTGGGAGGCGGAGACATCGCACGGACGTTGTATTCCGATATCGCAGCGTGTAAACATTCAATGCGATGCGGGAGGAACGTGCACTAATTGCGCGCTCCCGCGCCATTGAACTGCGATATCGGATCGCGATTGAAGCGTGTAAAGCCACCTTGACTGTTCAGAATTGGCTGGGAGTGGGGCTGTAAAAGGAAGTAAAACAGTGATTAAAACATCAGCATTATACTTACTGACTACAGCGTGCTTGTACTTCCGGGCCGCCTATTAACCTCTGGATTATTCACTGGACTCTGCCTCCAACAGCCAATCACAGACCCCCACTGTTTGTAAAAGCGTCTGTAATTGGCTGTTGTGCCCCCATACACTGCGCCAGTACCTGTGAGTGGTCGTCATTGGCAATAGACCTGTCATCATAGGGCGTGTAAAAATACTTGATTAAAAATATTTTGCACAGGGATCAGCTCTATTTTTTGGTTCCCAGCGCAGATAAAGCAGACAGATACAGGCTGCCACCCCTAGCTGCCTGGTTTACCTTGGCTGGCAATCAAAAATATAGTAGAGCCTATTTTTTTAAAGTATTTAAATAATTTAAAAAATGTATGGGCCCGTCCCATTTTTGATTGCCAGCCAAGGTACAAAAAAAAACAAAAAAAAAACAGGCAAGCTTGGGGCTGGTATTCTCAGCGTGGAGAGGCCGATCGTTATTGGCTCCAAAGGCTACAAAATAGCAGCCAACAGCCACCCCAGAAATTGGCGCATTTATTAGAAGCGTCAATTGCTGGTGTTTTACCCAGCTCTTCGCGATGCCCTAGTGCAGAGGCATCAGGGTGATAGCTATCATTAACCCTTTCTATCACCCTAATGCCATCGCACCAGGGCATTGGGAAAAGCTGAAGCCCAGGAAATTGAGGATTCTAATTATTGTACCAATTTCTGTGGCAGCTGTCGGCTGCTAATTCTTAGCCTAGGGTCCCAATAACTATGGGCCTCACCATGTTGAGATTACCAGCCTCAAGCTGACTGGTTTTATCTTGACTGGCAATCAAAATGGGGAGGTGCCCACGCATTTTTTTTAAATTATTTATTTAAACAATTAAAAAGAAAAAATGGGCTCCTCTGTATTTTTGATTGCCAACTGGGGGTTATCTGTGTTGAGAATCAAAAATACAGCGGACCACAATGCAAAATGTCTTAATTTATTTTTACACCCCTATAATGGCAGGTTCATTGCCAATGGCAACCAATCACAGACGCTGGCACAATGGTTGGGGGCGCAACAGCCGATCACAGACTCACAGAGGAGGTGAATGAGAAGACCTGGAAGTAGTATTAAAAGTGTGTGGTCCTCAGTAAGTAAAATGCTGCTGCCTTAAAAACCATTTTTCTTTCTGTTACAGACCCCTTGCCACCATTTTATAAATCAAAAGTCCGGGTTCAGGTTAAGTCAGGACTTGAACCCAGAAAAAAGAAAAAAAATGTGCATATCCGTCGAACATTTGCGCATTTACACACCTCCTCTACCTGCCATTATATGGAGTAGCAGGAGATAACTAACATCCTATTTAATAATAGTGCACTAAAAGACTTACTTATTTTTATTTAAAACTAGCTGTACTACCCGGCTACGCCCGGGTTAATAAATAACTGCTGTTAGCTATAACAAAATAGAATCTGAATATGTCATATTAATGACCTGTGGAAAATAGAAGCTGAGCTGTGATTGGTTGCTATAGGCAGCCTAATAAATCTCCAGCCAACAGTAAACCCTCCCCCTGGCCGGGCAGTATATGTTACCTCACACATACACATAATAGACGGCTCATGTGACTGACATCTACCTTAATTCCCTATATGGCACATGTGTTGCACATTGGCTGTTTTTAATCAGATGTTTATTTTTGGAAATTAAAGATACCAGACGTATTAGGCGAGCTGTGTGAGGCGATTTGTGCACATCTGTGTGTCTGTGTGGTGTGTGTGTGTGTCCCTGGGGTGTGTGCGTGTGTGTCCTTGTGGGGAGGGGAGGGGTGCCCCTGTGGGGTGTGTATGTCCCTGTGGTGTGTGTGTCCCTATGGGGTGAGTGCATGTGTCCCTATAGGGTGTGTATGTGTGTGTGTCCCTGTGGGGGGGTTGTCTGTGTGGTGTGTGTCTCTGTGTTGTGTGTGTTTGTGTTCGGGTGCGTGGTGAGTATCCAATGTTGGGGCTCCACCTTAGCTGTTAGTCTTTGTGTGCATGTGGTGTGTATACATGTCCCAGTGCGAGGTGAATATTCCATGTCAGGTGCCCCACCTTAGTGACTATATGCTGGTATATGCAGTTAGGCGGCCGTCACACGCTATAATATCTTGAACGATATCGTTTTAAGCGATCTGCAATGTAAAATCGCTTGATCGTGACATCGCAGATATGAGAGCAGGACATCATATCTAGCGATGAACGATTTAAAAATCTGCTTCATCGTGGTGTGTGACACCACGATGAACGATCTCCCAGCGGCAGAGCCTATGCTGGGAGATGGTATCTATGGTAAGCGTCGGGTTACTAAGCGCCGCGCGGCGCCTAGTAACCCGATGTGTACCATAGTTACCAGCGATGTCGCTGCTCCACATCGCTGGTGAGTCTGCCTGTGTGACAGCTCACCAGCGATGTGAGCGATATCGTTAGCGATCGCGCGTGCACGTGATCGCTAACGATATTGCTAAGAATATCGCTCACGATATCTGTGTGTGTGACGGTCGCCTTAGGGCCCTTTCACATCAGCGTTTTTTGAAATTTGCGGCAGATGCGGTGAAAAAAACACTCTGCCGCAATTGCCGCATAACCGATACACTTGCGGCGGGTTGCGGTTTTTCCCATAGAAAGTATAGGGGGACTTGCGGCAGGTGCGGCAAGTGCGGTTTTGCACTTGCGGCAGGTGCGGCAGCGAAAAAACCGCGGTCAGCCGCGATTTGAAAAAAACGCTGATGTGAAAGGCCCTTTCACATCAGCGTTTTTAGTAATTCGCGGCTGACGCGGTTTTTTCGCTGCCGCACCTGCCGCAAGTGCAAAACCGCACTTGCCGCATCTGCCGCAAGTCCCCCTATACTTCCTATGGGAAAAACCGCAACCGCGCCGCAAGTGGAACGGTTATGCGGCAAACGCGGCAGATGCGGTTTTTTTCACCGCATCTGCCTGCGAATTACGAAAAACGCTGATGTGAAAGGGCTCTTAGTCTTTGGTGCTGTCATTAAGCCCCTCTCATTCACAACTGTCAACTGGTAACTGTCACTTTCTTTCCATTATGTAGATAGGGCTAAAATTGTTTGGTGAATTGGAATGCGCAGGGTTAAAATTTCGCCTCACAACATAGCCTATGACGCTCTCGAGATCCAGACGTGTGACTGTGCAAAATTTTGTGGCTGTAGTTGCGACGGTGTAGATGCCAATCCCGGATGTACACAGACACACACATTCAGCTTTATATATTAGATATGGTACATTTGTTTCTCTTGTAGTTTTGCTGCTCATTAATCAGATTTATATTTTTGAAGGATAATACCAGACTTGTGTGTGTTTTAGGGTGATTATGTGGCGAGGTTAGTGTATGTGTGGTGAAATGTGTGCTGAGGGTGGTATATGTGTTCAAGCACGTGATAGTCTGTGGCGCATTTGTGTGTGTTCATATCCCCGTATGTGGTGAGTATCCTATGTCGGGGACCCACCTTAGCAACTGTACGGTATATACTCTTTGGCGCCATCGCTCTTATTCTCTAAGTCCCCTTGTTCACATCTGGCAGCTGTCAATTTGCCTCCAACACTTTTCCTTTCACTTTTTCCCCATTATGTAGATAGGGGCAAAATTGTTTGGTGAATTGGAACGCGCAGGGTTAAAATTTTGCCTCACAACACAGCCTATGATGCTGTCGGGGTCCAGATGTGTGACTGTGCAAAATTTTGTGGCTGCAATTGCAACGGTGTAGATGCCAATCCTGGATATACATACATACACATATTCAGCTTTATATATTAGATGGTTCAAAAATTACACAGGTCAACAAAAAATTTTTTTTTCTGGTGCCCAAAATATTTAATGAATTTGGGGTGTTTTTGGGGTGCTGATTCTGAATATGCTATCAGTTTTGCCAGATTGGCTCAAGTTTTGAGATTTTTGGTATCTTATTTATAGCACTTGTTGGTAAATGCGACGCATCATCTCATTAATCTCTTTGGATTAGTACTTGAACTGAGCAGTTCTCAATATAGTTTTGTGTTAATTAGTGTTCTAAAAGTTTGTTCATAGCTGATTTTTTGCACTAACTTTATGTGTTGTCTGTTGTCCAGTGAAAAGCATGAACTCATCAAGAAGAAGTTGTCTTAACGATCCAGACTCATTCTGTTACATTGTGGTGAATATACACTGACAAAACATAGAGAAACAATAACAGACTTCGTTAAAAAAGTAGCAAAAAACGTCTTTTTTTTAACACATTTTACGAAAAATCTCAAAAACTTGAGCCAATCTGGCAAAACTGATGACATATTCAGAATCAGCACCCCAAAGTTACCCTAAATTCAATGAAATATCTTTGGCACCAAAAATGCTGTTGACCAGTGATATATCAGTTTAAAGGCCCTGTTACACTCTGTGATGTGGCAGCGATCTGACCAACAATGTGGATCGCTGGCACATCGTGAACAGATCGCTGATGAGCTGTCACACAAGCAGACTCACCAGCGACCAATAAACCAGTGACATCGTGGACAAGAATAAAATATTATTTCCACAATGTCTAGCTACCGTTGCCAGGCTGCGGTAAGCGGGAGAAGGCTGGTAACCATGGTAAACAGCGGGTATCTAGGC
Organism: Allobates femoralis; assembly: GCA_033576535.1. NCBI lineage: Eukaryota > Metazoa > Chordata > Amphibia > Anura > Aromobatidae > Allobates > Allobates femoralis. The sequence goes on from JARQOC010000003.1 coordinate 178,114,013, forward strand.
AGCGCGCAGCACCTACGGTAGTTACCTGATGTATACCCTGGTTACCAGCCTTCTCTGCATACAGGCTGGTATCCAAGATACACAGCGGGTAACTAGGGACACACGCTGCCAGGACATATAAAATAAAGCCAAAACATTCACTTGCCCTCGCTCAACTGTTGGTACTACACTGCTGAGCAAATCTCCAATTACTATTAACAATAAATGTGCTCGGGACCGCTGCAGCCAATCACTGAGCTCACCGGCTCTTGCCACCCACGTCATTACTTCTGCAGGTGAACCACAGGGACCAGAACAATGGAGAAGGGGGGGGGGGGGGGGGGGGGGGGGGGACACTGGACTTGGACACTGGGGTGTTTGCCATTTTACATGTCTGTAAACATTTGGGGTGCACTTTACTGAAAATGTAAAATTCCTTTACAAGGGTCATAGAAGCAGCAAATCATAGTACTTCTTCTACTTGGACATTTCGGTAAAGACTGCTGTTGACCAGTTGTAAAAAGGATTGTCCCCAAAAAAACGACATTTATTTATTCAAATGGTGATCCATGTGTCCTTTTTTTAACATCTGTAAGTCATCCAGTTTCACAGTAAAACTAAAAAATAAACGCAATGTATTTTTCAAAATCTCTGCAATGTATCTGTTAAAAATGGATGTAATATGGATAGTGTTGTAATGCATCCATATTTTTGACACCTCTATTTCATGCATGGGTGACTCTTATCTGAAAAACGGATTAGTCCAGCACATGTGAACTGATTTGTGCACAGTGTGTTTTCCACATGAACAGTCCACAGAACAAAAATACACTTGGGCAAATATACTGTGAAGCAGCAGCATGATCAACATTACGCCGCAGTACTGATCAGTGTAGCTGTGAATCCACTATGAGGAGAGAAGAACCACTTGATCCACCACACTGCTTACAGAAAACTGTCTTTCAGGTAGATTCTGCTGTGAACACCTGAAAAAGTTCCCGTACTTCTCAAAAGACTGACCTTATTTATTTCTATAACCAAGAAGGAGAGACAAGAGTGGAAAAACTGATTTGATTTTAATAGTTCAACGTTTTGCAGATAAAAGGCACATGGGAAAATTGGTACAAAACAGAACAACTCTCCGGTAACTAACACAGTCATGGGATGTAGTGCAAATAGTTAGTGGTCAATCAGAAAGGGTTAAATAGTTGTACAACATAAGAAAAGAAGCACATACATAAAGAAAAAAAAGGAATGAGAAAGGTGTAACGATTCTCACATAGTATGTGTTGCATTTACAAATATACAAGGTACATCATTGGGAGAAAAAAATATCCAACTACATGGAAATGATAAAACATAAATAGTTAGGCTATGTTCACACACCGCGTTTTTTTTACGGGGCTACTTCTTCAGTGATGTCACAGAGGGGAGGAAGAATACTGTTCCTCCTCCCCATGTCTGCCAGCCCCTTTGGGTTTCGTAGTGTATTAATATACGTACACTACGAAACCCAAATGAATGCAAATGTGTGAAAAATAGTTAAGATTGAATACTTACCCTCCGCCAGGTGTTCGGGAGCCGGGAGGAGCTGCAGGTAACGACCTGCAAGGACCTGCCAAGACCGTTGATTGGCGCTCACAGTCATGTGATATGTTCATTATAGGACGTCACATATCACATGACCGCGAGCGGACCAATCAGCATTCACAGGCACTGGAAGGTCGATACCTCCTCAGGATCTCCCAACTACCGAACACCCGGCGGATGGGTAAGTATTCAATCTTTATTATTTTTTACACATTTCGCTTACTTTAATTTGGGTTTTGTAGTGTACATTAATACACAACGAAACCCCGAACACCCGGCGGATCGGTAAGTATTCAATCTTTATTATTTTTTACACATTTCGCTTACTTTAATTTAATTTGGGTTTTGTAGTGTATATTAATACAAAACGAAACCCAAAGGGGGCTTTCACAGGTGTGACACAGTGGAGGAGGAACAGAATTGTTCCTCCCCTCCGTGACATCAGCGCTGGCATATTCCCGCTGGAATTGTGCATTGTCTGAATGGCGATGCGTAATTCCAACGAGAATGACGAACAAAATATGGCAGAAACCACAGGCGCAGCTACGCAAAAAATTGACATGTCAATTCTTTTTATGCCCGCGCTTTCTGCCATAAAAGCGCTGCATATATTTACGCAATGTCTGAACGGCAAAGTGAATTTCCCATTCACTTTGCCGGGAGGGGGGCGTGTCCTGGCCATGGAGGGAGAGGGTCACTAGACAGAGAGCTCTGTCCCCTCAGCCCTTTATCCGCCCGAATTTAACCTGCCAGCCCGGTTGAAAAGCGCTATATGTCGGCGAGGAGGAAGAGTAGCCGCCGAGCTGCGACCCCAGCCCCTCCAGGACCACCATATACTCAGATAACACGGTATCTGAGGAGTTCTTCTGGGCCCCCCAAGGCGCTGCAGTTCCCAAGATGGCGGATCCCGCTCCCAGGACTGTGAAGATGGCGCTGAACGCAGAGAGGAGCCCGCGCGCGCCAGACCGCCCAGCTGCATCTCCGGTGAGTCCCGGACCCTCTCACACTGGAGGGCCCGGAACGGAACGGCGGGAAGCGGGAGCGGAGCCCCCGGGGAAAGTGACCGTCGGGAACCCACGGGAGGGACCCGGAGAGACCCCTGCATCTACCTTGGAGGATGGGTCCACAGCAGAGACGGAGGAGGCGGGAAGCAACCGGGAACTCGAGACGCAGGTGGTAGAGGTGACCGGGGAAGACAGGGCGGGAGATCTGCAGCCGCAGCTCAATCATTCTCTCAGCCCTGGGATGCGGCACAATGCCATACCGCACACCTACAATGTGGTGCCTGGTATACATTACCAGGGATGGCCATATTACCCAGGTACACAGACCTGGCAACAGGCTTCACTGCCAATGGTCCCCACAGGAAACCTGGGGGACCCCCAATATCTCATAGACCAAAGGGGCTCTAATTATGGCCATCAAATGGGTGGAACACATATGAACACTACAAGTCAGCCTACAGGTCACAAGGAGACTCCTCAGGACACTACCACCCTAAATGGGGACGAGTGGGACATGTTCAAAGCTCGTATCCTCAATATTCCCACAAGGGAAGAACTGGCTAACTTTGTTGTCAAAATGGAAGCATCCATCAGAGCAACAACTAATGAACTCAGGGGAGAAGTCCGGGGGGTCTCTGATAGAATGTCCCAGTCTGATGCTAGGGTTGAAGCCTTGACTGACAGGATTAAGCAACTGGAGGACACCGTGGTACTCCAACGTTCCCAGCAAGAGATCTTCCTAGATTCGATGGAAGATATGGAAAACCGTGAAAGGAGACAAAACATAAGAGTCCGGGGGCTCCCTGAGTTGGTCACTCCCGATATTCTAGGAAAGACACTACAAAACCTCTTTAACTCTATTAGAAAGATCCCAACAGATACATTCATTGAATTCGACAGAGCCCATAGGTCTCTTGGACCTCCTCCAGCGGAAGGGGCGCTCCCACGTGATGTCATATGCCGTCTTCATAAATATAGAATCAAGGATGATATCCTTAATAAGGCGAGGAAGTGTGAGGACATTACATTTCAAGGGCACAACATACAGCTGATGGCGGATTTGTCCAGGAGAACACTTCAGAAACGGAGAGCCCTAAGACCCCTTCTAGATCTCCTGCGGCATCATGATCTGGCATATTCGTGGGGATACCCTTTTCGCCTCCAAGTGCGACAAGGAAACAAATCTGCATTCCTGACACATCCCAGGGAGCTTCAGGGATTCCTTCAGGCCCTGGATTTGTTGGATCCAGGTCTCTCGTTCCCTGACTGGCCATCCACAGCACCTGATATTTCATATTTTACAGCTCCGCAGAATGGACGAGCAATCCGTCGCAGAAGGAATGGCAGAAACAGGAATCGCAGACGGAGGAGACCCAGCGATGTCGATCAAGAAGAAGATGGGTGACTTTCTGACTTGATTGAACATTCTCTGTTCTTCACCCCTTTTTCTTTTTTGAACTGCTTATAGTTCGTATACTCGTTCTTTAGAAATAACTTGGTTGGACGATCTACCACGATCTTACAACACCAACGAATTTTTCATCTGCATACATGGCTCCGATCGAGATCATTGCCGGGGATAGGACATAATAAAAGGGTGGAAACAAGGGACGGATGTGTTTCCCTACGCCATTTTCCTCACCCTTTAGAACTATGCCTCCCTTCCCATCTTTCCCTTCCCTTCTAACTCCCCTTCCCCTCCCAACCTCCTCTAATAAGCATAGCCGCCCTATACCCTTTTTCTAAGGTAGACGTTGGCTCTTACTCCTCTCGAAATCCCTTCCTGTTCCCGGCATTGATCTCTACTTTACCAGTAGCTCAGCTACATAGAAAAATTGCTAAGGAAAAATCCTGAGAATATATTCATTGAATATGTGGTTTTCATACCCCTTAAAACTTATTTTTATTTATCCTCCTATATATGTTCATAACAGCTAGGCTGGTGATAAGCAGACGTGAAAGTTGTAATGTTTTCGGGTGGCGGGTTGGGGGGACTTTAACTCTTGTTTTGGATTATCTTGTCATATTGCACTGTTAAACCTAATAGTTCTTACAATAGATCCATATAGTTGGTCTAGAACCTATACCCTCTCCCACCAGGAAAGGTAACCCCCCACGGGGACATCGTATTCCTCTCTCGGATACGATATTTAAAGAAAAGACTTTACCCCATAACTTTATAAGTGAAAATTCGTTTAGTCCAGGGGTCTCTCTCTACTATTCCTTTCTCTTAATCTTTCTTTTTCTCTTTTCAATCTTGGAGGAGTGGCAGGTGTGGTGGCTGGTGTACGGAGGTTGCGATAGCTTGTAGAAAAGGTGAAGATGGGGTCACTCAAAATTGGGTCCCTCAACGTTAGGGGCTTTAATACACCCCAGAAAAGGCAACAGATTATGTATGACATGCATAAAAGGGGGGTACAGGTGCTGTTTCTCCAGGAGACGCATTTTAAAGATGGCCATGTCCCTCCTATTGGAGAAAAATACTATGTCAACTGGATTCATAGCACTAATCCCGAAGCTAGGACTAAGGGGGTATCGGTAGCCTTCCACCGGGGATTACCTTATACGCTGCTGGACTCAAAAATTGATTTGGGAGGACGCTACGTCTTTCTTAAAATAAAGATAGCTGACAATCTTGTGACGTTGGTAAACTGGTACCTTCCTAACAGGGAACAGACGAGAGTGTGCAGATCCTTGTTATTGAAAGTGGCAGAATTTGCTGAGGGCCAGGTAATAATAGGCGGAGATTTTAACTTTGTATTTGAACCATCCATAGACTCCACATCGGGCAGATGGGCAGCTCCACCTGGGAGAATGAAGGTCCTCCGAAATCTCATGCGAAAGTTGCAATTGGTGGATGTGTGGAGGATCCTTAACCCTACAGGTAGAGACTATTCTTACTTTTCAGGGGTGCACCAAACATATAGCAGGATAGATCTGTTCTTGGTCAGTCACGGGGTCCTCTCCTGGACACCGGACGCTACCATAGGCAATATTGCCTTATCAGATCATGGTCCCGTTTTCCTGTCCTTGGAGGTACCGGGGATGACCAAAAGGGAATGGACTTGGAGACTGAACAGTCATCTCCTAAAAGACGCCAATTGCCTAGCTGACTTAAAAACTGATATCATCACTTTTTCTCAGACACATGCACAGGATCCCACATCTCCACCAATGCAATGGGAGGCCCTCAAATGTATTCTCCGTGGTACTTTAATTAGACACGGCTCCAGACTAAAAAAACTCAGATCCGAACAGACCAACTTGTTATTACATAAGATTGGGCGTTTGGAAGCTGATCATAAGACCTCACGTGATAGGGGACTATTGGTTGAATTGACCACAGCTAGAGTGGAATTGCGTAACCTCCTGGACGCTAGGTTTGTACAACACACGGAGAGGACAAGAGGTTTTTTCTACAAAAAGGCGAACGTAAATGGACGACCTCTAGCTAGACTGTTACACCCCAGATCTGGGCCTACATATATACCATCTATTAAAAACACTTCTGGGAGGATGGTACACAGATCGGAAGAGATTTCAAAGGTATTTCAGGATTTTTACACTGAGCTGTACAACCTACGGGGGAAATTTGATGATATGGACCCAGAGGCACTTAAAAACAAACTACAGTCTTACATGGGCAAGGTGGGGGTCCCTTCTCTGTCCAGTGAGGATACGGAGCTTCTGGAGGGGGACGTATCGACGGAAGAACTCACAGAAGCTATTAAAAATACCTCGACTGCTAAGAGTCCAGGACCAGACGGCTTCACACCCATTTTTTATAAAACATTGCTCGGCGACTTGCTGCCTCACATGCTCTCCTCTTTCAGGGCAGTCCTGGGAGGTGATACTTTCCCTCCACAAGCTCTGGAGGCTCATATTTGCGTGCTTCCTAAGCCAAACAAGGACCCTTGTGAGGCAGCGAGTTATCGACCTATATCACTCATCAATGTGGACGTGAAGCTGTTTGCAAAAATCTTGGCAGATAGACTGTCCTCGAGAATTCCGTCCATCGTCCACCTTGACCAAGTGGGCTTTGTCAAGGGCCGTGAGGCGCGGGACAACATTCTTAGATCATGCCTGCTTATTGAGAAGGCTAGAATGTGGAAGTCCCCTCTAAGTCTGCTTTCCATCGACGCAGAAAAGGCATTTGACAGGGTCCACTGGGGTTTCCTGAAAGAGGCTCTAGTTCATATCGGACTGGGTGCCAAGTTCATGAATGGGATATCCTCACTTTACTCGTGTCCCTCTGCTAGAGTCCGGATAAATGGGGGCTTATCGGGTTCGTTTCGTGTCAACAATGGAACGAGACAGGGATGCCCTCTTTCCCCTTTGCTGTACGTAGTCGTGATGGAACATCTCGCAAAGGCTATAAGAGATAACCGTGAGATTCACGGGCTAGTGGTAGGGGATATTCATCATAAGACTGCCCTTTTTGCAGACGACGTCCTGATATACGTCACCCAGCCTCTCGTGTCCTTCCCCTCCCTGTTACGGGAATTCGAGACTTTCGGGGGACTCAGTAATTTTAAAGTTAATTATTCTAAGTCAGAGGCCTTGAATATCTCTCTACCACCGGCTGAAGTGGCTACGGTAGCACGGGATTTTCCCTTTCGATGGAAAACGGATTATCTCGTATATCTAGGAGTTAGTCTTCCAAATGACCTGTCTAAACTTTTCCAATTGAACCATCAGGCCATATTACGCAAAGTAGGAGCTCTTCTAGAGAAATACAGACCCCTAAGGTTGTCATGGCTAGGTAGGATCCATGTAGTGGGTATGGATATCCTCCCGAGATTTCTCTATATCTTCCAGTCAGTCCCAGTGTGGCCAGATGGAGCATTTTTCCGGGCCATCAAGTCAGCAATCCTGCGTTTTATTTGGAACGGTAAAAAAGCAAGGGTAAGCATGAGGAACTTGGTTGCCCTAAAGAACGGGGGGGGGCGGGGCTTCCGGACATCCGCAGATACTGTTTGGCAGCCATATTGGTTCGCCTTATTGACTGGCATTTTAAATCAGAATCTAAGCAGTGGGTGCGGGTGGAACAGGAAGGAGTTCCAGTTCCCCTTCGTAGCATACAATGGCTTTCTGAGGAAGCTATGTCACTTTTAGGTCCCTTACCAAAATTTACGACCGAATCTCTTAAAGTATGGCAGATAGCACGGAAAGAATCACAGGAGAATCATTATGATAGTTCCCTGACTCCAATATTCCACAACCCAGCTTTTCCTCCGGGGATGACTAATCGGACTATATTAGGTTGGAACGAAGCAGACGACACTAGGGTTGGACAGATACTGATCCGGGGGGAACTCCCTCCCCTTGAGACGCTTCAGTCGGCTACCCCACAAGTCAAACTCAAATGGTGGGAATATTTGCAGCTGAGGTCATACACGAGATCTCTTGCAATACCAAATACCCTAGCGATGACACTTTCCTCATTGGAGGAGATCTTTGTAGCTGATGGGGCTCCAACGAGAGGGATTTCAGCTTTACATAGGATCCTGTCCAAGCCTAAGGATGTCATAAACACAGGGTATAGGAGGGCATGGGAGACGGAATTGGGCAAGGTGGTATCAGATCCAGACTGGGAAAAAAGTTTCCTTATGGCACACAAAACGGCTAGTTCATGTGAGACCTTGGAAAAGAGTCTTAAGTTAAGGTATAGGTGGTATCTTACCCCAGACAGGATACATAGATTTTCACCGGACATCTCTCCGCTTTGCTGGAGATGCAGAAGCGAGAAGGGCACCATGATGCACATATGGTGGAGCTGCCCACTGATCCAGGAGTTCTGGGACAAGGTATTCCGCAATTATAATATGGTGACAAAAAAGAGACTGGTAGGCACTCCTGAAATGGCCCTGTTGTCTCTGTTCCCTGGCACATGGAAGGTACAGAGGAAAGATGTCCTCCGATTCTGCATAGCCGCAGCTCGTAGTGTGATTCCCCGCCGCTGGAGGAGCAGCGAACCCCCCTCCATTTCGGAATGGTACTTGGAAGTAGAAAGGATTCGTAGAAACGAAGAATTGTCGGCTGACTTTTCCCAGACCCAACACACATATGTGTCTACTTGGACTGAATGGGTCCTATTTAGAGATGCCCCTAATTTCGGAGACTTCTTCATCTAAACATTTCGGATCATAAAAAGAACCCATTCCCCCTGAAAACACCTCAAGAGGCCTCCTGACAGGTTACACCCTTATAATCAGATAAACCTCGCTTTAGCTACCGCACTTTCCCACTTTTCATATACTCTCCTTTACTTACCCTATATCTTTCTTTGTTTCTCTCTACTCTTTAATTCTACACCCCTGGATGAACATAGAGAATTAGTTAGTTGAACCAATGGATGGGAATCTTTTGTGTTCGATGGTTTCTGACGAAACTACTCCTTCCTTTACGGAAGTAAAGTGAAGGTAATTTATAGTGTAAATAGAATGGAACAGAGAAAATACGGTATGTTTCGGTTCTAATTGAAGTTGCTTTTATGTGGTATATGGCTCTATCCGAACAAGTGCTGTACTTATTTCTACCTTAATTGACTGTTCCACACTGATATTTTTTTTATGTAACAATGTTTTTCTTTTTCAAAAATCAATAAAATCATATTTACCCCACTTTGCCGGGAGACGCAGAGGCACATTGCGCATTTTTGAAACATGTGCGCAAAAAAGCGTTAAAAAATGCGCAATATGTGAACATAGCCTAACACCCAATATCCATATGATGTGCTTAACTCACGAGTCAACTATATTGACTCCTTTTATAAGAGAGGTCACTGAAAATCGCCCTTCACAACACCAAACAAATTGCACATACCCATAATGTTGCAATACCCTACACAGAACGGAGAACACCAATAATGGAAATCCCCTACAGCTGTTTCACAGGCCACAAGGGTCTGCTTCCTCAGGGGGCTACAAATTACCAGGTCTCCCTTTGAGTTCTGCCAGTTATTTATTTCTATGTAAAATAATAAACTAGCTGTTCATATGTTCAGAACATCAGGTTATTAAGACGCCATGCAGTTCAAAGAACTGAGATGACCATTCCTCCCGGAGTTCTCTGCTCACAAGATGATACATGCTTTACAATACAAGGCAATGGAAAGGTTCAAAAGATGCCTGGAAAACGCCTGGGTATTCCTTATGTTAACTTTTTGCAAGTCTCTTTCCTTCAAAAGCTGCTAGTGGTTTCTTGCTTGATAAATGGAGTTTAGTAAGGTCGGTTTCACATTTGCGTTTGTGTCTGCATGCGGAGGGCATGCAGGCGCAAACGCAGGGCAAACGTTGCCGCACTGATGTGAACGTAGTGGAGATTCTCTGCATGCGTTCACATCAGTATGGTGCCCGGCCAGCCAATCAGGGGTCTCGGCGGCGGCCGGGAGGCGGAGATCAGCAGCAGAGATCTCCTCCTTCTGGCCACCGACGAGATCGCTGATTGGCCACCGGGAGAGATTTCAACGTGATCCACAGCGTTCTCCTGCACTGTCATGCGGAGAACACTGCGGATCCATTGAGATCCATGAATTTTATGTGCGCTTGTGGGCATTTGCTGATGAAACAAGCGCCCGTAAACGCACAAAAAAATGCAACAGGCTGCGTTCGGACAGCGAAGAGGGCACATAAATTATGCGCATCCAAATGCAACCGTAAGCGAACACAGCCAAATGCAGCTACTATGCGTTCCCATGTTAAACATAGGAATGCAGTGCGCATGCATTTGGCTGCGTTCTGTTAATACTGTGTTCCGAACGCTAATGTGAAACCAGCCTTAAAATATGGCTGGAAGATGCCAGTAAAAACAACTGAAAAGCAATGCAAGTAGTAAAAAAAAAATAAAAAAAAACAACAGGCATAGTTTCCTAAAGCATGTTCCTCTTGAAAACTTGGTGGGTTTGCTGACAACCCTTTGCGTCATCTGAGTTGCACCATCTGACTTTCTAGGAAATTTTAAGATTGTCAAGGAGTGGTATTCAAGAATCAGAGCATATTATACAGCAAGGAAACCAGCGCTCACTTGTGGGTGCGCTTCCTCCCATACATGACATGCTTCTGAATCTCAACACAGCTCTCATTGTACAAAATGCTGCACTTGTACTTTTACACTGTACTTGCACTTTTGTGGGGAATAAAATAAAGACTAAATAAAGCAATTATAAAAATTATTCACAACCTGCAGAACTGTTGTTGAAACTGCACAAAATGCAATGTACTTTATATAGTTAGCATGCTCCAAAATCCGCAGGAACACCTGCTTCTAATACTCTTATAATCTGCATTAACTTCAATGGGAAAATATGACGACACTGCAGCAACACTGTCAATTCTTGGGGTATATTTGCTTGGTGAAAAAACAAAAACATGTTCCAGATTTGCATATCGATATTCTCTAGGTACTATGCGCTCCCGGTACATAGTAGGTAGGACACGGTGATATATTCCATAACCAAATTTTATTAACACAGGATACAACGCATTTCAAATCTTATTAGCCTTAAAGCCATAAAGGAAGTCAGTGCATATCATTTTTGGACAGGTGCCATACCAGGATTTAACCTAGTATAATAAAAATAATATAATATGTATTAATTTATATAGTGCTATTAATTCCATAGCGCTTTACATACATTTGCAACACTGTCCCCATTTGGGCTCAGAATCTAAACATCCCACATTTTAAAGACATACTGATAGGAGGAGTTTACCTGGAGGAAACCCATGAAAACATAGTGAGAACATACAAACTCCTTGCAGATGTTGTGCTTGGTGGGAATTGAACCCAGGACCTCAGTGCTGCAAGGCTGCAGTGCTGACCACTGAGCCACCGTTCCACCCTAGTATGCACTGACTTCCTTTATATATATAATGCACTAAGCAGTAATAGCTTATATGTAATAACTGAAGAAGGTTCATAAAAGTTGAACCGCGTTGTATGCTGTTAATAAAATTTGTTTTTGGAATTTATCATTGTATCCCACCTACTGTGTACTGGGAACACATAGTACCTGGAGAATAACTACATATGTGGCTTCCTATGGAAGCACCTTGAGTGCTTTCACAAGTGCCCAGGATTGAGCTGCAAACCGGGAAGAGGAGAAATAAACAACTAATCCACTCAGTGGAACTATAGACAAGTTTACAAAGACACCAAAGAGGTGAGTGCAAATAGCACTTGTTTAATATCTGGCTGCTGCACTTAGGCCGGTTTCACATTAGCTTTTGACAGCGCAGCTTATGTTGCGTATTTCTATTTTGAAATCCGCATGCGTATTGCACACATATCTTTAATATGGTGTGCGCAGGTGAACGCAGAGACCTGAGGTGGCGTCATTATGCCTGCGTATGCGTCCCTGTGCGAAGCATTTCTGAGCCCAGCGAAAGCAACAAGTTGCATTTTTTGAGGTTCAAAAAATGTGCGAACGCACAAGTGCGTAAAAGCAATACATTGGTGTCTATGGATATGCATTCATCCGCAATGGCTGCGTTCAATGCGCATGTGTATGAGACAGCATGCATGAAGCGAAAATGTAAGAAAATCAAAGAAAACGCGCCTGGAAATAGAGCGCATACGCAAGAAAAACGCAAACACATGCATATGCTGTGCATTTCCGAAGATTTGCGTACGCAGCTGCAGAGGAAAAACGCTGTGTATGCATGCATTTACCGGTACATGCATTTTGGCATGCGTCTCCGCATGCGCAACATATGCAGTGTTCAATAACGCTAATCTGAAAGCACCCTTACAATTCAGTCTCTCCCCCCTACTTTCTTATTTTATATCCAACGTTACAAATTTGATCACTGAAGTCAAGAAGACAACAATTCAACATGCAGAAAAATTGTAAAAGAAGTTTACAGTTTTACATCATGAGTTATTGTGAATTGTAAGCCTAAAAAAATAAACATGAACGTATCCCAAGAGACGCACACCTTGGAGTTCATTCAAGATTGAGTTTTTAGAGCAGATTCTGCTTCACACAAACCAAACAATAAAATGAAGAAACAGAGATCTTTATAAAGGCTACTTGCTTCATTTGGAATAGACACCCATCTGCTTGAAACAAGAAGCTTCAGATTTAGCCACTAAATCAAGAGAAACATGAGAACATTCCATACCAAGAAAAAACACACTGGGAAAACATTTTAACGCGCATTTTTAAACCACAAAACTCTTTGTGAACACGTCCTTAGGAGCTATGCGGCCCAGTGAAGGGTATCAGTGTCAGCAAGAATTACATAGAAACTGAGCCTCCACAGTGACTAAAGGCCCCGTTACACGCTGCAATGTCCCAGCGATCCCACCAACGATCGGGATCGCTGAGACATCGCTATCTGATCGCTGGTGAGCTGTCACACAGGTAGACTCACCCGCGATCCACGACCACACTAGTAACCAGCGTAAACATTGGGTAACTAAGTGGAGAGCTGCACTTGGTTATGCGATGTTTACCCTGGTTACCAGCCTCCCAGCGTGTGCTGTGCGGCGCTGGGAGGTCGTTGATCTCCCGCTGTCACACACGCCGATGTTGGCCGGCCAGCGGGAGACCAATGATCAAAAAATGGTCCTGGCCTTTTACCAATGATCAGCAAGCTGATCACTGGTCGTTGGTACATGTCACATGCAGCGGCATCGATACGAGGTCGCTGAAACGTCACAAAACCGGTGACGTTGCAATATCGTTAGTGATATTGTTGCGTGTAACGGGGCCTTAAGATAAGACCAGCATGTGAAGCCTTCATTTGGCACTGGTTTATAAAATGTGGAAAAGGCACAACTTTTTTTTTTTATTTGACCTAACATTGAATTTTCAATCAAAAACTAAAAGCCTTTTGTATCCTATGGGGCAAAGTGTATTATTAGATTAGGTTTTTCCTGCATAAAAAAGCTCAGCGTGAATGTACTTTTATTCGTTAACAGCACTGAGCCTCACTGGTCCCTCGTCCAGCATAGATGCTCCCTGTGACTGGAGGTGTAAGGCTCGCCCTTGCAGGTCGTCCAGCGGGCAGAGCACGCTGATGTAAGGCTAGGTTTACATTGCACTTGTGCTGTCCTTACATCGGAAACATTAATGGTTTCCATTGCAACAGACAGCAAAGTGACATTTTGATTCATTTTATAGCGCATACGTTTTAGAAACTTCAAAAACACATGCGCTATATGAGATAGAAGATAGGATAGATAAATTAATAGGATAGAAAGCGATAGGAAAGATAGGAATATAGATGGTAGAAAAGCGTTACCAGTATCCCTTGCTCTGTGTCCCCATTCTGTCTGCTGCTCCCGGGCCGATGGGTGAAGATTCATGAGCTTTAATGAGCGGCACTGGAAGCAGCAGACAGAGCGTGAAGGCAGAGCAGGGACACTGATAATGCTTTTCTACCATCTATATTCCATCTTTCCTATCTCTATCCTATACATCTATGCAACATAACAAAATGCTGCAGATTTGTACAAATCTTTAACATTGCATTATATTTTGTTTGTGTTGTAACGGACTGAAAATATGCTGCAGTCCACGTTTGCCTGTGCATTTCAACAAATACATACATGCAAATATAGTCCACAGCAGAAATTAAAAGGGGCACCACCGTAGCTAATACTGGGGTTCCCACTGGTGAACTCAATTACGTGTGAGAGGGAGACACAGGACCGTCTGAGGTGCCAGAAAAAGTCTCAGTACTGGAAATCAAGCAAAAAGAAGAAAAAACATCGGCACTCACCAGAACGGCATATAGCGGGATTTTTCTTTCACAGCTGTGACCCGTGGAAGGGTATTTACCTGAAACGGTGCCGTCGTCACCTCTGCGCCCCCTCTCTCCACCCTTTGTATGCTGCTCCTGGACTAAATAAAAAGAAAAATCCCGCTATATGCCGTTCTGGCGAGTGCCGATGTTTTTCTTCTTTTTGCTTGACATACTTGCAAATACATGCCTATTTTGGCATGCGTTAGTTAGTATGCGTTTTTTGAATGGAGGTCTATGGATGCATTAAAGTATTTGTTAGGCTGGCTTCACATTGGCGTTTTTCAACGCAGCGTTCTGTCATTTCCAAAATGTGGTATCTGCAAGCGATTTGCGTTCCTATCTCTATAATGATGTTCGTAATAATCCGCAGTACCTAATTTAGAGTGCGTCCGATTGCGTATGCGTACGGTCTGGTCTAATTTCCGCGGTCCCAGGACGCATCTTGTTGCAGTTTTGGCCGCTGTTAAAAGCCGCAGTAGTGCGCAAGCGTACAGCAGCGTTAAATGTAACCGTTATTTCCTATGAGTACGCAAAAGAACGCCGGGACTTGCGTATGCACGGCGTACCTTACGCTTGCGTACTCACCACGGCGCACGCTCGGACAATGGAACACAGCAACGCCCATCACCCTCCATGTTTCCGCCCACAAACAAAGGGCTTAAAAAGTTGATGCCAGCATGTTATGACCCTCCACGGATTTCCCGGTGTCTGGACTTGATTTTTCACAGCTGCTGGACCTCATCCCGAGCCGAACAACTTTTGGACCTCAAGGAGTGGACCGTGGACCTTATTT
The DNA here is from genome assembly GCA_033576535.1 of Allobates femoralis. Classification (NCBI taxonomy): domain Eukaryota; kingdom Metazoa; phylum Chordata; class Amphibia; order Anura; family Aromobatidae; genus Allobates; species Allobates femoralis. The sequence goes on from JARQOC010000003.1 coordinate 178,129,132, forward strand.
TAAAGTTTAAAAAAACCGCGAACGCATGTCGAAACGCATGCAAACGCTTACATGCGCATGGTTATTTTAACTACTTGCGAATGCGCTTGCGGATAATTAACATGCGCTCATAGGAGTTTGCATGCGTTTTTACATGCGTTTCCGCTTGCGGATCGTTCGTTGCGTTCAGAAACGCCAATGTGAAGCCAGCCTTACATTGCGTTTGTGCTGCTGTCAAAGGATCCATTAACTGGACAGCACAAATGCAATGTGAACTAGCTAAAGTGGTTTCACATGGTTTGTCGTTACATTTGGGTGTCTCTCACCTCCCCAAAATGTGCCTGCAGTTGTGTTGTCATATCCAACACTTATTACCACTTCACTGTTCACAATAAAGTCACCAGTGTGGATGTGGCCAAAGGACGTCCACTTCTATGCCTGTCTGTGACTATTCAACTCTCTTCTGCACCTGCTGATAACTCTTGGTGACATTAAGCTCCATGGCGTGTTCTGTCTAAGGGTACCATCACACTTGGCGATGCACCAGCGATCCCAACAGCGATCCGACCTGCGGGGATTGCTGGTGCGTCGCTGTCGGGATCGCTGGTGAGATGTCAAACAGAGATCTCACCAGCGACGCAACAACGAAATGGAACGATACAGCGATCGTTGGGACCCTGTTTCTCAGACCTGTATTGAGGTCGTTGGTTGTTGTCCCTGTCAAACACAGCGATGCATGCTGGCCAGCGGGAGACCGACGACCAACAACGGTTTGTAACGAGCAGCGATCTCACGGCAAAGGCCTGATCACTGCTAAGTGTCACACAAAGCGAGATCGCTAGCGAGGTCGTTGTTGTGTCACCAAATTTGTGACTTAGCAACGATCTCGCTAGCAATCTCGCTTAAAGCCCCGTCACACGGCTGCGGGTGCGCGCTCGCTTTTGACATCGCAGCTAAGCTGTCACAAGGCAAGATGTCGGCGGCGCGATCGCTCGCTGGGCTGGGATCAACCCAGCGAGCGATCCGCTGCAATGCAGCGAATAGGCGGGATCGGCCGTGACATCGCTATTGCGGTTTCACACCGAACGATGCCGCAGGTTGTTTAAGTTGACAGATTTTCCTGCATTCAGGAAACCTATCAACTCCGACTTGAACAACTATCGTTTGTTTACACGCAACAACGATGTCATTTCAACATCGTTCCTGACGTCACTTTTGAACGACGTCGGAAACGATGTTGAAAGGTGTAATGGGGCCTTTAGAGTGACAGGGGCTTTAGAACATCCAGCCTGCAAACTCGCAGTGGCAAGGTACCGACGGTCAATTGTTAGGTGTTGGCTTGGTCCCATTATGTCAAAAAGTGAACAGCATAATCATGTTAGAATACTAATTGTAACTGAACTACAAAATATTTTCTTTATAAGTTGTGCAAAAAGTACTGAAAACACTGAACAGTTGGACATCTGCATCCACAAGTGTAGAGGAGGCCACATTAGGTTATAGTACACTTTAGGTTCATCCTGAAATTTTACCCGAAAGCCAAATATCCCCAACTTTTTGTGATTAGTATACAGGGTGGGCCATCTATATGGATACACCTAAATAAAATGGGAATGGATGGTGATATAACATGAAATAACTGATGAAAGAATAAAGTTATGTTAAAACCAAGCACACCATTGTTTTTCTTATGTAATTCTCAGTGAGTTTGATGTGTCACATGACCCTCTTCCCATTAAACAAAATAAAGTTAATCCAAAATGGCCGCCATGGTCCTCACCCATCTGGAAAAGTTTTCCCCCTCTCATATACTAATGGGCCACAAACAGGAAGTTGATTTCACCAACTATACCCATTTTAATTTAGGTGTATCCATATAGATGGCCCAACCTGTACAATAAGCCTGTCAGTTTGAAAATAAGGAAACTCAAAAGACACGTGACCTGTCATTTCCTGATAACGTTATAAAACCTTTCCACAACAGTCCATTAGGAAGGGTATGCTCACACACAGCCTTTTGTGCATGTTTCCATGCGTTTTATAGTACAAGTGAAAGCTATGAGATTTCAGAAATCTTATGGAGCTTTTTTTAGTTCAGACAGGATTTGGGCTCTGCAGTGTATCTGTAATCTGCAGAATGTCAATTCCTGCAGCACTTACCTATTGAAGGTAAAAACGGGGTAACATTTGTACTGCTCTCATTGCAGCACTTTTGGAGAATAAAACTACCTTTCGGCTACGTTTACACACAGCGTTATTGCTGCGTTTTGTGAGGATCCGTTTTTGGTGCAGAAACTGCACGAAGAACAGATCCTCACAGTGCGCAGCGTTGTGTGTGTGAATGCTGCTGCGCTATTTACTATTTACGCTCCCCTGGTGATCTCCAGCGGTGTCCTGTCATCTCCGGAGGTCACAGCGAGCGCTACCTCTAGGACCCTGCGACCTGGTCATGTGACCAAGTGATATCACACGATCACATAGTCCTCCTGCAGGTCCTGCAGCCTCGGTATGAAGAGAGATCACCGGCAGAGCGCGGTGGGGTAAGTAAATAGTGCGGGCAAAAAAGCCAGATAATGGACATGTCACTTCATTTTACAGATCCGCTTTTAAGCCCAAAAGCGGTTCTGTAACAAATGCAGTGTCCAGATGCCAAATAGTGAAAAGCATTGACTTGGCTGGGATACCTAACGTGGTTGTATTTCACTGCTAATAAAGAATCTGTACAGAGCGCTGCAATGACACCGTGTGAATGTAGCCTACATCGCTGTTGACAATCTCACATCGTCTGGCTGTACTGTGTTATAATGACGCACATTTTATTGTCAATAGTGATGGTTATGGCTTCAGAAAACAAAAATGCTGCAAAAGTGAACATACCCTAAAAATCATTCATTCACTACTACTACTAGACGAGATTTAGTGAAGAAGAAATATTATTTTTCTGCACTAGTTATCGGGCTGGCAGCCAAAATATACAGGCACCTCCAACTGATTCAGGGTCCTTCTATAGCAGTTCAGACAAATAGAAATATATGCCCCACTGTGACCGGGCTCCGCTGCAGGAAGACTCACCACCTCGCTTGTCTGGACTCAATATCCGCATTCTTTCAGCCACTTCCTTTTCCTTATCTTTTTTGCAAAACAGCCATAAAGTTAAGATCTTAGTCCAGTAATCTGCAGCTATAAACTGCTGAGTTCACACATGATAACTCTATGGAGTGCACAATTAACCCTTATATGACAGCTACGTGAGTACAGCCATCCTCCTTGGTCTATACCTCCCTGACGTGCGGACCCTTCTGCACGGGCCCGGACACTCTGGGGTCAGAAATATTCTCTTGCTCCAGATAAACACTGCGCACTTGTTCCACATCACACGACCTCATCCTCAGTGTGGGATTGGAATTATCCAACATCTGTCATGTAATCTCCTGCTTTATTGATTTTACTGCTGTGACAAGTAGATTTATATTTAAAGCGTACATGTAATTTAGATTTTAAAGTCATAAATCAATAGCGCACATGAAAATAAGCAACTTTGTAATATATCAGAGAAATCCGCTTCTTTCACCTTTTAGATTCCTCTTTCATGATCAATTCTAAGGTAAAATCCTGCATTCAGTGAAGACTTTCCCATTACTAAGATAGGAGATGGCAGTTGGTACTGATGAGATTCTATATAGACAGAAGAGTGAAGAGGGAGAAGAGTTCTGCTGCCTCTAGCTCCTTCCATCATCATAGAATCTCATCAGTACCAACTGCCATCTCCTATCTTAGTAATGGGAAAGTCTTCACTGAATGCAGGATTTTACCTTAGAATTGATCATGAAAGAGAATTCTAAAAGGTGAAAGAAGCAGATTTCAAAGTTGCTTATTTGCATGTGCGCTATTGATTTATGAAATTAAAAAAAAAAAAAAAAAATGATGGTTATGCT
>JARQOC010000003.1:180150112-180196919 GCA_033576535.1 Allobates femoralis
ACCTGGCCGCCAACATAATCCTCTCACAAGCACACTCCTACGAATATGGACCACCATACATACCCACCTGACGCCCCCATCGACTCCTCTCCTTACCCTGTTGGATATCCTAACGGGAGCGAATCTAATACACAACCCCAGCAAATACCGCATCGGACTACTTGCCAGCCTAACAGCGGATCAATTATATGCAGACGGAGCACTTCTCCCGTTATCTAATCTGCACAAAATTCCTGGCCTCGAATCTATTAATTTCCTCCAATATAAGACTCTACAATCCCTCCTGCACAATATCCGATTCGATACGGCACTTACCCGCAATCCCACGGCATTTGAAACGCTTTGCGCAAGACAGATTAGACCTACTAAGATCCTCTCTACCATTTACCAAAGCATTTTGGAAAGAGATGTGGCCATGAAAAGAGCCTATATACATAGTTGGGAAAAAGATTTAGGTTATAAGTTTACGCCTCAACAGATTTCATATATTTACACCCACTCACATGGCCCGACTAAATGCATCAAGGTACAGGAGAACTCCTACAAAATTCTCTCCCGCTGGTATACTGATCCGCTGAGAACACACAAATGGAAGACACAATTCCCTACGAATTGCTGGCGCTGTGGTGATGTGAACGGGAACTACATCCACCTTTGGTGGCATTGTCCATCCCTGATCCCCTACTGGAACCAGACAACACGCCTGATCAGAGATGTGACTAAACAAAATATCAAATTATCCCCGGAAGTCGTCCTGTTAAATCTACCCCTAGACGCTTGCCATGGTGAGTTCTCTGTGTTAATCTGTACAATACTGGCTGCAGCGAAACTTCTTTTACCAACGGTATGGAGATCTCCTCAAATCCCAACTCTTCAGTCGTTAATTGATAAAACTGACCAGCTGTATCTAGTAGCGAAACTAGCTGCCTCTGTGAACCACACACAAGCGTCTATTAATAACCAATGGCGAGCTTGGGTACTCTTCAAAAAGTCGCTCATAGTACCGTAATCTTGACCCCTCGCCTTATTTACTCCGTGGTGATCCTCTAGGCTCCACCTCCTGACCCACCCTCCCCGCCTCTTACTTCCCCTCCAATCTATTATTCTCTCTCCTATTCTCCTACCTATCCTCTTTCTTCTTTCACTTACTATGCCTTCTTCTTCTTGTGCTTAAACTTTCTCTAGATAATTTGACAATAACCGTACCTAAACATATGTTTGGAATTAATTGATCATTTTCCACTGATGTTATGAGCTGAATTCTTCTTTTCTGTAATTATCTGATTAACATCTTAATATCTTGTAAAACAATAAAAAGAATTTTTGAAATGAAATGAAATGAAATGAAAAGTTCAAGGGGGCAAAATACTTTCACAAGGCACTATATATTTATATATATATCTATATATTTATATATATATATATATATATATATATATATATATATACATATAGTGTGAGCCCCAAAGAGTACAGTTATAATTATGCCTGTAAAGCATGGTGGAAATTAATAGTGCTATTAAACTCGATAGTTTAATAAAACTAAACTCGATAGTGCAAATAAACTCGACAAAAACTCCTAAAGGTAGACAAGTATGTAATGCATTAGCAGCTGATAATATAATTACCAAAATAAGTTTGTCTTTATAGCGTGAAAATATTAGAGTGTAAATAATTACTCTATCAATCATGCAGGAAGACAATTTTTAAAGCTGAAAAACATTGTCCAATTTCATATTAAACATAGGTTAGATAAACATTTGGTTTAGTACTGTAAACTTTTAGATTAGTTGAATAAAGTGAGTTTTGTATTTTAGCTATGTAATAATTATAACTTTGAAATTAAATGACTGAGAAAATTTCATTTTGTGATTTCTTGAAAGTACAAAGTCCGTAAAACTTACATTTGTCCCAATTCCGAGCATCTCTTTTTCTAAGCATCTGTTGTCTTTTGAAACTTCAGAAAGTGAGCGTCAAAGAATGTTGTTGCAGGAGGAAAATGAAGCAGCATTTTTAGTGTCTATTCTGAAGCTTGTTAACAAGCATTTATTTATTCTTCCGTAGTTCGGCATGGCTCTTGATCTGTAATTCCTAAGGCTATCAGTCCATGCTCATTCTACTCAAGTAAACTGATGAGCAGCTGTTCAAAACCGACAGGGAAGAGGAGGGGGTTCCACTCTGGGAGGTATAAAGATAACACCTTTCTCCATTTTTATTTTTAAGAAACTTTTTTTAAGAGAAATATAGTTTGAAATTGAAAGAAACATTTCATTTTCATGTTGAGTACCCTTCAAAAGCATGAAATTAATCGACACCTCTGTGTGACCTAAACTGTATGTTGACTCTATCTGCTTATGACTGCCGCATTGGAATTAAAGTGATGAAGCAGATTTCAATTTTGATTTGGATAATGGTGCGTTCTGAAAATGTGATAACGATTCTTCTCTCTGAAGCAATAGTGAAATTACTTTTTTTTTTTTGCAAATGCTCATCTACGCTGTTTTCAACTAAGGTAGATAAAACTGGATGAAATGTAAAACTGAAGTTATCAAGATAGGAAAAAGAAAAATGAATGTAACTGAACACAGATAATGACGAGACAGGGAAGGACCACAGTTGAGTCGCATAGCACCTTCTTATAATCTGTTGCAAAAAAGAAGCTTTTAAAGTAAAACTCCACTGTTATAAATATTTGCACAAAAAGTGGAGGCAAAAAAACAGATTAATTTTCTTTAAGATCATTGCATTTGGCATTTAAATCATTATATACAGGAGACTGACCAGAAAATAGCCCAGGTGGCTTCAAACAGTTTGATCAAAAAAGGGTCAAAACTATGTAAAACAATATTAACCCCTTCCCGACCTATGACGTAGGAGGACGTCATGGGCCGGTAAGGGGTGTTTGATGTGAGCTCCGGCGCTGAGCTCACATCAAAGCCCCAACATCTCAGCTGATCTCATCAGCTGAGATGTCAGGGCAACAGCGTCGATCAGATCCGGGATCCGATCGGCGTTGTTAACCCCTTGGATCCCGCTGTCAATCACTGACAGCAGGATCCAAAGCGACTGCGGCGGGGAACGCGCTGTTCCCTGCCTGCTCCAGAGATCCCGCAATACTATCGCGGGATCTCCGGTGCTCACGTGACAGCCCCGGGTCCTGGCTAGGCCCCGGATGCTGTCACAGTGCAGCTTCCTGCTGTGGTTGGCAGGCGCTGCCAATCACAGCAAGTCCGCGATTTTGAGAGATACAGATGAACTGCAGCTTATTTGTATCTCGCAGAAGCGATCGGACTGTACAGCAGGGTGCCTCTTAAAAAGGCAGTGTAAAAATAAGAATTAATAAAAAAATAAATTTTTAAAAACCTGTAAAAAACAAAAAAAATTTAAAAGATCAAATCACCCCCCTTTTCCCCCAATCACAATTAAAGTATCAAAAAATTTAAAACATACACATGTTTGGTATTGCCGCGTTCAGAAATCACCCGATCTATCATCCTATTAAATCCGTTAATGAGAGCCGTAAACTCAGTAACGGAAAAAATGGTCCAAATGCCAAAATTCTGTTTTTTTGGTCGCAGCATTATTGCTATAAAATGCAATAATGGGCGATCAAAACTGCGGATCCCCCCAAAAATGGTATCATTACAAATGTTAGCTCAAGACGCAAAAATTAAGCCATCATCCAGCCCGAGACCCGAAAAATGAGAACGCTACGGGTCGCAGAACATGGCGCAAAAAGTCAGTTTTGGTTTTTTTTCAAACTTCTGAATTTTTTTTCATCACCTAGATACCAATAAAGGTATACATGTTGGGTGTCTATGAACTCATACCGAAGTGCGGCATCACCCCGTCATGTCGGTTTTACCATATAGTGAACTCATCAGCAATGGTGTTCAGTGCAAGATTGACAGTGTGCCATTCCAGAGGTAAATTTGCTCCTGTTCCTTAGTGTAATACATATAAATTGGGAAACTTTGGGATTGGCACATTGACTTCAGCCTATGCTGAGTGTAATTAATAGGGATCGTGTCCCAGGGGAATCTGAGAATGTTGCATCGTAGTCTGAATCGAACTGCAACCCATTTATCAGTAAAGAAAGTGTTGGTTATTTCTGCCTCTGACTCAGTTTTTAACTCACTGGATCTTCTTCGGACCTCCAGTCATTACAATCGTTCATGTACAGTAAATGCCTTAGGGTACAGAGTTGGCACTGTTTTGATTAAAAAAAAGGTATAAAAGCCATCTCACTGCGACAAGGTGTACCCAATCAGGATGGTCTTCAACTCTAGTAGCTCACCTTGCTGTATGCCAGCAGGCCTCAAAATACTGTAGATGGGGCATAGCAGGACCCAACTTTCTAGTGGAAAGTGAGCAAGGAACAACGTGCAAGAATCTAATGTAACCTTGAACAAATGGTCTGGCACACCTGCTGGAATAAGTATTCATTCACACTGTGACCATTATTACAAAAAACATAGGATAAAATAGTAATACCATACCACCACACCTTAATTCGCTGGATTTTATATGTTCTGTACATTATTCCAACTTATTTGTTATATTCTACTAAAGAGAATTATTCTTCAATCTGTTTTTCCTATATTTTCTTAACAAATAAATAATAGATTGTTTATGTTTGCTTTTTCCCTACCTAACAATTATAGGATTGTTCTGGTACAGAAAATTGTATATTACACTTTCACAGTATCATTGTAGCCATTCACTTTATGAAAATCAATAACAACCTGATTTGACTCAAAAAAAAATATTAATTTCAATGCATTGTATACACACCATTCCAAGATCTTTACTGTTTACATTTTGAGAGCACTGCAAAATATATTTTTTAGGTATTTAGGTGTACTGTGCATTCACTTAGCCCTTCTGACACTGTTAAATGTGTAATGAGCTTTTGCATGCAGCAATGTGGGCACAGGAGCAAGTTATTGTCACACCCGTGACTGAAAGATAGCAGTCAAATTGGAGGTCACTAGGCTAATCCTTATCCCAAAGATTACCCTGAAGGTGGGGATGCTTGGGTCTCAAAGGCCTTGTTCACACATACCTGCATTTTTGGCATTCTCTGTGTTTTTTAGCTGTTTATAAAAAATGCAAATGCGTTAACGCATGGTGCACTTAAGTGTAGCTGCGTTTTTTAGCAACACATGCGTTTTTTTTTTCACCATTCCAAAAAACACTGCATGCAGCGTTTTTTGGGTGCTGTAAAAAAACGCATGGGTTGTTTAAAAACGCATTAGTTTTTTTAACATGGGGCCCTATTGGAAACGCATGCGTTAACCCATGGCACATATAGGCACCTGCGTTAACGCTTATGCGTTTTTAATGAAAAAATTACTAAGTCCAAAAACATCTCAAAAACGTTCAGAACCACAGGGGACACTATTTGGCACCCTTAGAAAAACTGATCAGTTTTTCTAAGGGCTAAAAAAACGCATTGGTATGTGTGAACAAGGTAATACCTATCTAAATTCCTGGATACGACTCACCTAGGTATCTCACCCCATAGGAGTGAAAGGACAGAAGAGCACAAACACATACAGGCAACAAATATGAAAGGGCTCCAAGATCTCCAGTTGGTATCTGCACTAGGGATGGGCGAGTCTACTCGCTAGGACTCGTTACTCTGCGAGTAGTAAGGGACTCGTAGGACTCGGTACGCTGCGAGTTTCCCAGCGATTACTCGCACAGTAATGAGTCCAATGCAAATCAATGGCAATCCTAGTTTTGTCAGAGACTCTAACAAAACTAGGATTGCCATGGACTTGCATTGGACTCGTTACTGTGCAAGTAATTGCAGAGAAACTCGCACAGTAACGAGTCCGGCTGTCTGATCTGTGCCGGGCTCGGGTCCTGCGGGCTGCCGCAGCTCCAGGGTCCTAGAACCCGCCTGCTCTCCCTCTGTACAGACATGAATGTCTGTGCACAGAGATGATGTAGCATAGCTGAGATTGTTTTCAGTCTGCTCACTCCCTGTGCATAGACATCTATATCTATGCACAGGGATGTAGCAGAGAGGACATCGCGTTTTGGACTACGTCGGACGGAAGAGGATTTTTTTAAATAAAGATGGCGCGTTCATTGAAGCGCCATCCTCTGGTGCTGAACCCCACAATTCCAGTGGCCCTAAGCCCGAAATTTATGGCGGTCACGCCAATATTAAACATGACCGCCATGAATTTCTATTAAATTGTTTTAAAAAAAACACAACACAGAGAAATTTTTTTTTATTAGAAATAAAAAAAAAAAGACATTAGGGACTCCATCTTTAATTAAAAAAATCCTCTTCCGTCCGACGTAGTCCAAAACGCAATCTCAGCTCTACTACATCCCTGTCTGTGCTTAGACAGACAGGGATGTAGCAGAGCTGAGAACTGACTAAACAGTCAGGGTTCAGCTCAGGTCATTATGACCTGAGCTGAACTCTGCTGTCAGCCAGACTCGCTCTGCTCTGGAGATTCCCGAGCAGTGACGGAAGTTAATTTATTCACTGCTTCTGTCAGTGTTCGGGAATCTCCGGAAAGAGCAGCAGAGAGGGAGCGAGGCTGCAGCCGGCGCCGGCGGAGGCAGCGGTAAGTAGCCGGCCGGTCCGATGCACCCCCCACCCCCCCACCCTCTCCACCTTTTTGCCGCTGGCTTTAAAAGAATAACATGGGGATTTTCAGGTTTTTCCTCTGCTGCCAGACCCCTTATAGGGTCCGGCAGCAGAGGAATCGCTGCAATACTCGCCTCCCATTCATTAACATTGGAATCGCTAGACTAGCAACGAGTAGCGAGTCCTGGACTCAGACTCGTCGGAGTCTAGCGATTCCGAGTAGTTTAGGATTCGCCCATCACTAATCTGCACTGCTGCTAAAAGGACAAACACCTCTGTTTAACAGAAATGAGCTCCTCTACCATGGTTAGAAAAGAAATTCTATATCCAGCATGGAATGAAGGCAGGGACAGGTATGTATAGCCAAAAGGAGAGATAATCACAAGCTGCAGATGGAACAAAGACTAAAAGAATTCTCAGCCAGCAAGAAAGGAGTCCTCAACCCATTTAGCATAGAGTTGGACATCTTTTGGTCAAAAGTTGGACATCTCGGACAACAAAGCAATAAAGAGGGGTGGTGTGTATAACAGGAACCAATCCAAATCCTTGGATTGGTTCCTGTTATACACACCAACCATCTTTATTGATTTGTTGTCTGAGATGCCCAATTTTTGATCACTTTTATTTTTAAAGGATTTCCAATAAAGATTTTGTGATTTTTTAATTCCTCCGGTGTGTTGAGCTGGTTCCAACTCTAATTTCCTCCAGTGTTGCGCAGCAGCGGGGACGCCGTGCTCCTCCCATTTGGAACAACATCTCAGGGGTGAGCTGAATTTGTTTCTTATTATTCATTATTTGCTGAAACTTTCTGACCTCAAGTCCCCAGAGGTGACATCAGGATGGGGTACACTCATGACAGTTATCTTATTGAAGCCTTGTACTGTAGTTGGAAAAGAAGGCAATAAAAATAGACACTAGAAGACATTATTATATGGCAAGCTTATAACAAGATTTATCATACTGTGAACTGCAAACTTGAAAAGTTTTGAACAAAGGCATACTGGTTACTTTAAAAAAAAGTCTTTATAATTTACAATGTAGTTTTAAATTTAATTTGATACAACCTTCTTTCAAACTGCGTTCCAGAACTGAACAATATAATTGTGGACTTTGCAACATCCCATAAATCCTTACTATAATTAGCCTTCATTAAAGGCTTTGTATCCAAGTACAGCTTTACTTAAACACCTAAGTTTTACAGCTCAATCACATCATATTAACATAGAAATTGTCAAAGTATAATATGCGCTAAAAATAATGCCCTGGTAATATAGTGTTTGGGGCTTAAGATGAAACATCAAATCTACAACTAACTTTCATATATACGCTAGATATGATATACATATAGAATGTTATATAATCACATACCGTATATACTCGTGTATAAGCCGAGTTTTTCAGCCCAAAAAATGGGCTGAAAAGTCCCCCCCTCGGCTTATACACGGGTCAATACGGTAATCCTATGGTGGGAGGGGGCACAGGGGGTGGGGGGGCGCTGTGCAGTATTTCTTACCTTGTCCCCGTTCTGCAGTGCTTTCCGGTGTCTTCCGTGCTCCATTCCCGGTCTGCTGGGCCTTGTGGTTCCTCCTGGTTCACATGTCACGGGTGCTAGCCAATCACAGCGTGGCCTGCTCTAACATCACTGGCCGGGGCGGAGAGAAGAAGCAAGATGGCAGCCCCATGATGGAACCGAAGGAGGAGGAACCAGAGGAACCACAAGGCCCAGCAGACCGGGAATGGAGCACGGAAGACACCGGAAAGCACTGCAGAATGGGAGGACAAGGTAGGAAGCTGTGTGTATGTGTGTGTGTATGTGTATATATGTGTATGTGTGTGTGTGTGTGTATATATGTGTGTATGTATGGGTATGTGTATGTAAGTAGGCTGGCTGCCAATATAAGCCATACAACTGGGGCTGGTGTATATACCTTGGGCTGCTGTATACTACCACTGGGGCTGTATATACCTCTGGGGTTGCTGTATATACTTCTGGGGCTGCTGGATACTACCACTGGGGCTGTATATACCTCTGGGGCTACTGTATACTACCACTGGGGCTGTATATACCTCTATGGCTACTGTATACTACCACTGGGGCTGTATATACCTCTGGGGCTACTGTATACTACCACTGGGGCTGTGTATACTTTTGGGGCTGCTGGATACTGCCACTGGGGCTGTATATACCTCTGGGGCTGCTGGATACTACCACTGGGGCTGTATATACTTCTGGGGCTGCTGGATACTGCCACTGGGGCTGTATATACCTCTGGGGCTGCTGGATACTACCACTGGGGCTGTATATACCACTGGGGAGGCTGCTGTATACCACACTGCTGGGGGCTGTATACCTGTGCTGGGGTCCACCCTCGGCTTATACACGAGTCAATAGGTTTTCCCAGATTTTGGGGGCAAAAGTAGGGGGGTCGGCTTATACACGGGTCGGCTTATACACGAGTATATACGGTATATACTAATATCATGTCATATTATTGTAGCAACATTGTATTTACATTCTAAGAATTAATCATTAGAAAAAAATTATATGAAACCCGATATATAATTTCAGTAACTGAAAATATCACGCACTTACAGAGTTTGAAGGACAAAAACATTATTATTTCATATTGGAAAAAATATAGTCAATTTTAGTTTCATGTTCTTCAAATATATATAAAACCTCCTATTGTCAACTTTATTGTTCCTGTAATAGCTCCAGTGGAAAAGTAAAATCACTTTCTAGCCTAGTCTCCATGGACAGCACTTCATATTGATTTTCTTGAATTTTGCTTCTACAAATATCTTATATACTGCATGTACAGACAGAGCAAAACAATCTATTTATGAAAAGTTGTGCCAATAAAGAACTATAGATGTGAGCAGAAATTAAACATTATTTTTGTGGTGGCAAAAGGAAATTAAATGAAAATCAGAATGTTTTGGATATGCCTCAATGGAATTCCTAAGAAAGGCTAGGGTCACACTTGAACCTTGGATCAGGTTTTTGCATCATTTTGTGCACTTTTTTTTCAAAGTCCAAAAACTGATGCTGCACTGAAGTGTGACTGCAATGGTGTCAGTTTTTTTAACTGGGCCTCAAAAACGCTGCTAGCAGCGTTTTTGGGTGCAGTTAAAAAACTGATCGGGTTTTTTAACATGGGGCCCTATGGAAAAGCTGATCAGGTTTTTTAACATGGGGCCCTATGGAAAAACTGATCAGGTTTTTAATGGCACAAAAACAGTTTTTTTCTAACATTTTTTGGGAAAAAATGACAAAGTCCAAAAAAAGCAGAGCAGCACAGGAGGGTCAAAAAACAGCCAAAAACACCCTTTAAAAATTATCCAGTATTGGAGCCTTTTGCAAAAAACTGATGGCCAAGTGTGAACCCAGGCAAAGCCTTTGGAAAACTAAGACATATGGAAACTTTGATTTAGTATTCACATTAGGGAACCACCTTTGCTGTGTGGAAAGCAGTTAGGTTAGTTAAAGCTTTTTTCTGCTTTTTCTGAATTGCTTTTAATTTGAAGTTTTTTTGTTTCCCACTGCTGTGTATTAAATCTTTAGGCTTTGTGCACACTGTGCATTTGTGATCATCTCGATTTGTGCTACATCGAGACCTACTTTCTTCCTGTGTATGCTGACTTTCTTTTTGTTGTTGATGATTAGGTGGTATTGTAATTTATTGTAAAATCCTGTAATGTCTCCTGGCTTACACATGAACCAAGTCCTTGTATTCTGTCCTGTAGAGAATTTATTTCTTTTTGGATGTTTCCCTTTTTGTTGTAGAAGAATCCAATGAGGTGATTCCGCAGTCTCTCAGATGATCTGTAGCAAAGTTTCTGTGAAAATTGTGTATTGTAGGTAAAATGAGTTGGGTTCCTTATCATTAGACCTTTATGGTACCTTTACACGCCGCTACAGAAGGTTAGAAACAACGGGTGTCTCACGTGCACAAGCACGTTCCAACGGTTGCAAACGGTACCCGATACCGCCTTTACACGCCACTACAAAGTGCTCTACAGAAGGTTTAATCTATCTCTGGAGGCACCGCCGGGTGCCGCAGGTTACCTTCTGTTGAGCACCTTCCCTCATTTACACGCCGCTAAAGAAGGTAATATGGGAGGACCTAGGGCAGCAGGGACAACACATAGGCGTGCCAGAGTTGTGGATTACGAGACGCTCGTACGGCGATTGGACAATGCAATAGCATCATGATTGGCCAGGCAGCGCAGGGAGGCTGGCTAATACATGATGCTATTGCAATTGTATAGTGTGACTGGTCAGCTCCTTAAATATGCCGCCCTGTGAAGGGAGAGCCAATCGTAATGCAGGATCTTCCACCAATGATCGCTGAAGGGGGCGGTATCCCGGAGGCTGTGTCACGCCCCAGGGAGTTAACAAGGTAACGAAAAAAACCTTCCTGTACCTCATTTAGACGCTGCTACCATCGGGTTGAAACCAACCTGTTTTAGAGCACTGCTCAAAAACAGGTGTCGACAGTGACTGGTGGCAACAACCTGATTTACACGCCGCTACCTCAAGTTGTTTTGACGGTACAAGATACAATTGTCTCCGACACCCGGTTGTTTCTAACCTTCCGTAGCGGCGTGTAAAGGTACCATTAGAGATCAAGTTTTCCTTATTGCATCTAGATAAAAAGAAGATGTTACTCTATATCAGCAGGTATCATCTCAACGCACTCATAAATCGGCTGAGCTGGTTCTCTTAAATCCACACCAGATGTCTATCTCCAAATATAAAAATAGCCTTCTTAGATACTTTTTGATCGCGACTAGACGCTTGGTCCAGAAACATTGGAAGAAACTACAAGACCGTCTAGAGTGGACCTAGCGCGGATCTTAACGAAATGTGTAGAATGGAGGAATTGATTAGCCACAGTAGTTCAGATGTCAATTTTATAGACAGGCATTGTCTTAGGTGGACATCGTGGATTCTCTACAGAGAGACAGCTGGTCTTGCTCAATCGATTTCTCAAGACGTACCCCCAGGTGATTTGGGGAGTATTGGCCGTCATATATTCACATCGTGTCAGAAAATCATCACACCAGACCTGCTCTAATACCCTATTCTCTTCTTACCATTTTCTTCTTTCTTCTATCTCTTCTTTTTCTATTTTCTATATTTACTTTGGATATTGTGTACAGGTTCTTCACCAGTATGTCTATAAGCCACTTATGGCTAAATAGGCTGTCTCAGAAGCTGGATACTGTTTCATGGGCTTGCAAAGGTTTGCATCAGTATGGTTTATTCTGCTTATTTTCCATTCATGTCCTGAGGTCAACTATTGTACGTGATTGGAAATTATTGTTTTCTCGGACGACCTACTTTACTTAATGATCAATACTTGACCATTTGCTTTATAGTTATTAAGAGGTTTGGCCTGTATCTCTCAAAGAATTTGTTACTTGTATGTGTGTAAATTCTTGCACTACAAAACTTTTAATAAAACTTGATTTACGTACAGTTGTGGCCAAAAAAATGATTGCAATCACAAATTCTTTGGTATTATTATCTTCATTTAATTTGTCTTCAATGAAAAAACGCAAAAGAGAATGAAGCAGAAATTATTATTATTATTATTATTTATATAGCGCCAGTGGTTCCATGGCGCTTTACATAAGAAGTGGGGGTAACAAGAACAGGTACAGTACATATGAACAGTCAATGCTTGCTGATACACGATGGGAGAGGATCCTGTCCACGAGGGCTCACAGTCTACAGGGGTGGGGGAGGACACAATAGGGGGGAAAGCGCCAAGCGTGTGGTGGAGCGGCGCTAGGTCTCATCATAGCTTGTAGGCTTGTTGGAATAGATGAGTTTTCAGGTTATTTTTGAAACTCTTGAGGGTAGGCGAGTATCTGACGTGCTGGGGGAGAGAGTTCCAGAGTCTAGGGGAGGTGCGGGAGAAGTCTTGTATGCGGTTGTGGGAGGATGAGATGAGGGGGGAGGAGAGGAGGAGTTCTTGTGAGGAGCGTAGGTTGCGTGCAGGTTGGTATCGGGAGACCATGTCGGAGATGTAAGGGGGGACAGGTTGTGGATGGCTTTGTAAGTCAGGGTTAGGATTTTAAATCGAGATCTTTGGGGGGTGGGAAGCCAGTGGAGTGCCATGCGGAGAGGGGAGATAGGGGAGTAGCGAGGGGATCCAAGGTAGCCAGGAGAGTTGACAGCAGGCAGGTGGTCGGTGGCAGCCAGGAGCCAGGCATAGCCAGGAGGGTCAAGCGTAGCCAGGAGGGTCAAGCATAGCCAGGAGGGTCAAGCGTAGCCAGGAGGGCCAAGCGTAGCCAGGAGGGCCAAGCGTAGCCAGGAGGACCAAGCATAGCCAGGAGGGTCAAGCGTAGCCGGGGGGGGGAGTCGGGCCCAGCTTGGGGGGGTCAGGCACGGCCAGGAGGGTAAGTTGCAGTCGCAGGGCTGGGTGCAGACTGGGGCCAAGTAGAGTCAGGGCCCAGATGGAGACAGTCCAAAAAGCAGCTGGGGCCAGGATAGCAGTCAAGGGCCCAGGTGCAGCAGACAGGGACCAAGAGCGGGGGCCAGGGGTAGCCTGGGGTCCTTTTTGTAGCTGGGGGCTGCTGCAGTCAGGGATGGTGGGGGACCCCTCTATCTCCTCACCTGTCTGGCCGTGGTGTCACAGGAGCGCTGGTGCTCCTATCTCTGCAGAGGGTGGCTGGCCATTGCGGGCAGGGCGGTCAGCTGCCCAGGGCATCAGGTGCTGTGCAGCCGCTGCGGGCCGGGGATCCAGCTGGGAGTGCGGGTCCCGCCGGCAAAGCACGCAGCCACTGCTGCGCTCACATGAGGTCCCAGGAGCGGTGCGAGCGTCTCGCCGCGGTGGTGGGCAGGAAGGACGAGCCGCCGGCTGGGTGACAGCGGGGCCACCGGTTCAAAGTGGCGCTGGGCGCTGCTGGAGGAGGCCTGTACCCACGGTGATAGTGCCTCCTGTTGGAGCGGGTCCCGGGTAAGAAGAGCGGGGAGGCAGTGGTGCCGATGTAAGCACCTTGTTGCCGGTGCGGCTGGGGTCACAGGCCTGAATGGGGAGCCGCAGGGCACGGCCGGCCACAGAATGGAGTGTGCGGCCCAGTTGGTCGGTGGGGTGCTCGGGGGTGACGGCAGTGGGGCTGGTAGTGTGTAGGGAGGACAGGCGAGCTTGGATGCGGTGGATTGTGTCCAAGTGCCTGGAGCCTCCTTACATGCGTCCATCACCCCGGCGGCCATCTTGTTCCAGAAAGCAAAACATTGATCATTTCACACAAAACTCCAAAAATGGGCCAGACAAAAGTATTGGCACCCTCAGCCTAATACTTGGTTGCACAACCTTTAGCCAAAATAACTGCGATCAACTGCTTCCGGTAACCATCAATGAGTTTCTTACAATGCTCTGCTGGAATTTTAGACCATTCTTCTTTGGCAAACTGCTCAAGGTCCCTGATATTTGAAGGGTGCCTTCTCCAAACTGTCATTTTTAGATCTCTCCACAGGTGTTCTATGGGATTCAGGTCTGGACTCATTGCTGGCCACCTTAGAAGTCTACAGTGCTTTCTCTCAATGCATTTTCTAGTGCTTTTTGAAGTGTGTTTTGGCTCATTGTCCTGATTGAAGACCCATGACCTCTGAGGGAGACCCAGTTTTCTCACACTGGGCCCTACATTAGGCTGCAAAATTTGTTGGTAGTCTTCAGACTTCATAATGCCATGCACACGGTCAAGCAGTCCAGTGCCAGAGGCAGCAAAGCAACCCCAAAACATCAGGGAACCTCCGCCTTGTTTAACTGTAGGGATCGTGTTCTTTTCTTTGAATGCCTCTTTTTTTCTCCTGTAAACTCTATGTTGATGCCTTTACCCAAAAAGCTGCACTTTTGTCTCATCTGATCAGAAAACAATCTTCCAAAACGTTTTAGGCTTTCTCAGGTAAGTTTTGGCAAACTCCAGCCTGGCTTTTTTATGTCTCGGGGTAAGAAGTGGGGTCTTCCTGGGTATCCTACCATACAGTCCTTTTTCATGCAGACGCCAACGGATAGTACGGGTTGACATTGTTGTACCCTCGGACAGCAGGCAGCTTGAACTTGTTTGGATGTTAGTCGAGGTTCTTTATCCACCATCCGCACAATCTTGCGTTGAAATCTCTCGTCAATTATTCTTTTCCGTCCATATCTAGGGAGGTTAGCCACAGTGCCATGGGCTTTAAACGTCTTGATGACACTGCGCAGTAGACACAGGAACATTCAGGTCTTTGGAGATGGACTTGTAGCCTTGAGATTGCTCATGCTTCCTCACAATTTGGTTTCTCAAGTCCTCAGACAGTTCTTTGGTCTTCTTTCTTTTCTCCATGCTCAATGTGGTACACACAAGGACACAGGACAGAGGTTGAGTCAACTTTAATCCATGTCAACTGGCTGCAAGTGTGATGTAGTTATTGCCAACACCTGTTAGGTGCCACAGGTAAGTTACAGGTGCTGTTAATTACACAAATTAGAGAAGCATCACACGATTTTTCTAACAGTGCCAATACTTTAGTCCACACCCTTTTTTATGTTTGGTGTGGAATTATATCCAATTTGGCTTTTGACTTTTGTGTGGCCCATTTTTGGAGTTTTGTGTGAAATGATCAATGTTTTGCTTTTTGCTTCATTCTCTTTTGTGTTTTTTCATTGAAGACCAATTAAATGAAGATAATAATACCAAAGAATTTGTGATTGCAATAATTTTCAGGAAGAAACTGAGTATTATCTGAGAGAATTGCAGGGGTGTCAATACTTTTGGCCACAACTGTACATTTATAATGATATAAATACCGTATATACTCGTGTATAAGCCGAGTTTTTCAGCCCAAAAATTGGGCTGAAAAGTCCCCCCCTCGGCTTATACACGGGTCATACGGTATGCTGTGGGGGGGGGAGCTGTGACCGGGGGCTGGAGGAGGCAGGAGGGGACCGTAGTGACCGCAGGCGGTCACGTGGGGCCGCCTCATTAGTGCAATGAATATGCACGGCATCCCCCCGTCCATCAGCGGCGGGGGGATGCCGTGCATATTGCACTACACAGCCCCCTCTCCTTAATATGCGTCCCCCAGTAGTAATAAACAGCCCCCCCTCCTTATCATGCCCCCCCCCGGCTGCGGCAGCTGTGAAAATAACAAACAGTTTATACATCACCTTCCGACGCAGCTCCTCCGCTCCTCCGGTCCTCAGCGTCTCCGCTCGCGGCTTCTTCTTCCTTGTTGTGCCGGTGTCATGTGACCGGGCGCAGGAGATGACGTCATTTCCTGCGCGCGGTCACAAGCCGGCACATCAAGGAAGAAGAAGTCGCGAGCGGAGACGCTGAGGACCGGAGGAGCGGAGAGCTGCGTCGGAAGGTGATGTATAAACTGTTTGTTATTTTCACAGCTGCCGCAGCCGGGGGGGGACATGATAAGGAGGGGGGGCTGTTTATTACTACTGGGGGACGCATATTAAGGAGAGGGGGCTGTGTACTACCACTGGGCCTGCTGGATACTACACTGGGGCTGTATATACCTGTGGGGCTGCTGGATACTACACTGGGGCTGAATATACCTCTGGGGCTGCTATATACTACCACTGGGGCTGTATATACCTGTGGGGCTGCTGGATACTACCACTGGGGCTGTTATAACCACTGGGGCTGCTATATACTACCACTGGGGCTGTATATACCTGTGGGGCTGCTGGATACTACACTGGGGCTGTATATACCTCTGGGGCTGCTGGATACTACCACTGGGGCTGTATATACCACTGGGGCTGCTATATACTACCACTGGGGCTGTATATACCTCTGGGGCTGCTGTATACTACACTGGGGCTGTATATACCTCTGGGGCTGCTGTATACTACCACTGGGGCTGTATATACCTGTGGGGCATCTGTATACTAACTACTGGGGCTGTATATACCTGTGGGGCTGCTGTATACTACCACTGGGGCTGTATATACCTGTGGGGCTGCTGTATACTACCACTGGGGCTGTATATACCTGTGGGGCTGCTGTATACTACCACTGGGGCTGTATATACCTGTGGGGCTGCTGTATACTACACTGGGGCTGTATATACCTGTGGGGCTGCTGTATACTACACTGGGGCTGTATATACCTCTGGGGCTGCTGTATACTACCACTGGGGCTGTATATACCTGTGGGGCTGCTGTATACTACCACTGGGGCTGTATATACCTGTGGGGCTGCTGTATACTACCACTGGGGCTGTATATACCTGTCGGGCTGCTGTATACTACCACTGGGGCTGTATACTACCTCTGGGGCTGCTGTATACTACCACTGGGGCTGTATACTACCTCTGGGGCTGCTGTATACTACCTCTGGGGCTGCTGTATACTACCTCTGGGGATGCTGTATACTACCACTGGGGCTGTATATACCTCTGGGGATGCTGTATACTACCACTGGGGCTGTATATACCTCTGGGGCTGCTGTATACTAACTACTGGAGCTGCTGCTGTATATACCACTGGGGCTGCTGCTGTATACTACCACTGGGGAGGCTGCTGTATACTACCATTGGGGGGCCTGTATACCACACTGCTGGGGGCTGTATACCTGTGCTGGAGTCCACCCTCGGCTTATACACGAGTCAATAGGTTTTCCCAGGTTTTGGGGGCAAAAGTAGGGGGGTCGGCTTATACACGGGTCAGCTTATACACGAGTATATACGGTAAATAAAAAATCAGTACCTGTATCCTATTCTATGTAATATACAATGGTAAGTTCCATGATCTACAAAGAAAACAAATCTCTAAGAAAGCAGAATCAATTGATCCATTAAAGTTAGGTGAGCCTATCCCTACTCTTTATATATAGTCCTGTGGTACAGACCCTGTTATTATGGAATTTTTAAAGATTAAAAATAATGGTCTATCTGTGATAGTACTTAATTCCTGCAGTACTCTGGGGTGTATCCCATCCGGGCCCGGGGATTTGTCAACTTTACTGATTATTTTTGACGATGCCGTATTTCCTGCTGGGTTAAGCAGGTGACATTTAATGGAGAGTTTTTGTTATCACTGATCATATTGTCTGTCATTTTCTTGTGTAACTACTGTTGAAAAAAGGCATTTAGCATATTGGCTTTTTCCTCATCCACCATTTCACCCAGACTATTTTTTAGGGAGCCAACACAATCATTTTTTAGTTTCTTACTATTTATGTAGTTAAATAATATTTTGGGATTTTTTTTTTACTTTCTCTGGCAATGAGTCTCTCTGTCTCAATATTCGTTGCCTTGATTTGCTTTTTACAGATGTTATTAAATTTTCTGTCATTATTTAATGCCTCATCACCACCTGCTTGCTTTAATTCTTTAAAGCCTTTCTTTTTGTCACTTATTGCGCTCCTTACAGCTCTATTTAGCCATAGTGGTTTCCTCCTATTTCTAGCATGTTTAATCTTATAGGGTATATATTCTGCACAGGTCCTATTCACAGGATGCTAATAAACGTCTCCCATTTGCTTTGTGTACCTTTATGTCTCAGGACATCGTCCCAGTTTATTGCACTAAGATCATCTCTCAACCTTTGCAAATTTGCCTTTCTGAAGGTTAATGTCCTTGTAGCCCCTCTACTACACATCTTATTATAGGATAAATGAAAAAGGATTATTTTGTGATCACTATTACCCAAGTGACCTCCAACCCGTATATTTGATATGCAGTCCAGCCTGTTGATTAATATTTGGTCCAGCAGTCACCCCCTTTTTGTTGGGTCCTGAACCAGTTGTGAAAGGTAATTGTCTCTTATCGTTGTTCTCTCATGTAGCATAGTAATTTCGGTGAGCTATAATTTACTGTTAGATGAACCATCAGCAATATATATTAAGGTTAATGGGACAATAGCATCAGATGATGCTCTGTATAGGCAACAAAAAAGTCATCGTAGACAAAAGAGACATTATCATGGTCTGGAGTAAAAGTGCCATCTATACATGTAATGAAACACGCAGACCAGAAACCTGCAATGAGATACCAATATTACAATGAATGGTAACAAGCACTTTTTCTCATCCTAGGACTGGCAAAATTTACCACATAAGGGACTTTTTCACATGTGATTCATCATCTGTAATTTTCCTGATTTAGTGTCCGTGTGGTCTCGGATATACAGTACATGTTTGGTAATACTTTTTGTTTCTGTATAATCCCAGATATCTGCATAAACTGAAGAAGGCATATTGTTCATGCCGAAACGTTACACGTTACGTTGATAATTAATATGAATTAACTCTTTTGTGTCTCAATAAATGCAAGATATCCTTATCCTGATTTCTTGTGTTTTTCCATCTGAGAGAGTTGATATATCCCCTATATTGACATTTTTTTCTGTGCACGGAGATTATCCGTGAGCCAAGCTCTTTTGAATAGCAAAAATTCTAGAATGGCACAGCCTGCATCCATGGCACATGGTCTAGAACAGGACCTGGACTAGCATTTGAAGGTTAAACAATGATTAGTAACAGGGAAATGAGTGACACATGTAGGCCTAGTGAACAAAGGGAGTCCTCATACCTCATGCAACCACTCCAATAAATTTTATGCTCCACTACCCTTAGGTGACACCAACACTAGTTTCACTGAATACTACTGGAAGAATTAATCAGCTGGGTCAGTCACATAAAGTTTATGCTCTGCCACCCTCATGTGGAACAAATATTATTTTCATGGAGAACTACTGGAAGAATTAGTCAGCTGGGTCAGCCACATGTATAGGCCTATCGGGCAGGGGGCTCTTGCAGCCACTCCAGTAAATTTTATGCTCTGCCACCCTTAGGTGGCACAAATATAAGTTTCACTGAATACTACCAGAATGATTAGTCAGCTAGGTCAGTCACATGTATAGGCCTATTGGCCAGAGGGCCCTCATAAGTAATGCAACCATCCCAGTAGATTTAATGCTCCGCCACCCTTAGGTGGTACAAATATCAGCTTCATGGAGTACTACCAAAAGAAATAGTCAGCTGGGCCTGTCACATGTAGAGGCATGGTGCCCTGCTAAATTCACAAAACAGACAACAAAGACACCCCCTGAAGAGTCTTCATATTTCCAAAAATGTCCTACTTTGTCCATTCCTGGATCTGACTTCAAAAGATTTTGGGCATTGGTGCAGATGCTTTCCGATACCTTCCTCCTCTGGAGTATTTAAATATTTGGAGCAGACCTCTGATGCCCATGGAATAGAACCACAGAATCACCTATTTTTTTTTTTACCCCACAATCATTTGTGCAGTTGGAGAGTTGCGACACGGGTTGGCACATGGGTCACAAACTTGCTGCACCTGAGATTAGAGTAATAAGGAGCAGCCAACAGAGAAAGAGTCCTTAACCCTTGCTGCACTAAAAGAAAGCAAGTATAATTAAAATCCAGAGTTTCACAAGGCAATGTGAACCTCAGATCCCAGGCATGTCTCCGAAGGATGGGATACATTTGAGTCGTGACATCTCTACTGGGTGCTCATTAGCAAAGTGTAAAGTTTTTGTCAAGGCTTGCACTACCACTGACACTGACTGTATAACTAACAGTCACAGTCAGCTCAGTAATGAAAGGAAGTGGCCATTTCTGGTAAAATGTAGTATTTTGATGTGTCCTTTCCATTTAATGGCTTTGATGTAACATTTTGATCGGTTAGGTCAACAACAACCATTATCAGGAATGTTCTACACTCTGGCTCAGTATAGAGGGAGTCATAAGTATAAGGCCAGAGTCACACATCCCAATCCTCTTTTTTGAGGCTTTAGAAAAACAGATTTTTTTTTAGGGTGCCAATAGTGTCTCCTGGGCTCCTGGCCATTTTTTGGATTTAGTCATTTTTTGACCAAAAATGCACCCAGCGTTTTTTGGAGCCAGGAAGAAGTAATTGAAAAATGTAGCTACACCTAAGTGCACTGTGCGTTAACGCATATGCGTTTTTGGACTTGGAAAAATAAATGACCAAAATTATTACAACAACGGATCCAAGGCAAAAACGGATGCCATGTGTGACCCTGTCCTAAGAGATATTTCATAGATACCTAATGGGATATAAGGAATACATTCGCTTAGTAAAACAATCCTCACAACACTCATACTGAATTGATTTTTGTACATGTATTTAAAGGAAACCAAGCACCAGGATTTAACCACCTGTAAATCAGTGCAGTAGTTGATTGATGTGTGCAGCATGACATCACTATTTGTTTTTTTTTAATTCCTCCCCTGTGGGTTTGTCTTTCTACTGTAAGCCTAACCCCCCCCCCCCTCCCCTGGATGAGTCTAAATGAGAAGGAAGGAGGAGGGGTTTGGCTTACTGAAGGAAGACAAGCCCACAGGGGAGAATATACAAAAAACCCAAATAGTGAACTCATGCTGCACACGTCAATCACCTGCTGCACTGATCCACAGGTGGTTAAATCCTGATGGTTGATTCCTTTTTAATGGATGAATTTCCATCAATAAGATTTTGAAGAAGTAGGGAAAATTCCGTCTTAGGTGATCAGTTTGTTTATTGTGCTCAGTTTTTATCATGTTGTTGATCTGACATATAGCATTTTCCATTGTTATGGTTACTGTAAGCCTGAATTGTGGTTTTTAAATGTTACAGCGTTCGGATGCCATTTCAGCTGTCACTATTTGGTATGGTGGTTCTCCTTTTCAATTAGCAGGACTCATTTTGAAAGCGTTATAAAGCCTTGTTATTATTTCATGTCTCACTAACAAGGGAACTTTTTGATGTAATGTCTTTCAGATTTCTCCAACTATGCAATGTTTGTGGTGAGCAGTCATTAAGGAGGAGGAAGATAGAGCTTTAAATAGCCACATCACTTATTCTTCTCGACTGGAAAATACAAGGGTCCTCCTTAATCTACACATTGTGTGTCTGACAGGAGGCTGAAAACATTGCTTTATAAAGCACTTGGCTCATCATTTGGAAGGAGATTACTTTGGCTCTCATTTTGGACCTCCTCTGCAAGAAACAAATTCATGCTGAGAGCGAAGATACATATAGCACTCTGGGATTTCTAACAGTATGATCCTTAGCGGCAAATTAGAAAAGTAATAAAAGGTTATAACTGTTGACCTAATTTCAGATAAACTTGGCACGTTGTGTTACATGCTATTTTGCACAGACACGTTCAAGGAAGAGCTCACACCTTGGCTCCTGTTTTCATTATTAATACATTGCTGTCGCAGTCCCTACTTGCTTGTTATAAAAACACTTACCACCGTGGAAGAAGAAGGAAAAAGAATTTGGGATTGATCGAAAATATTTCACCATAATTTAGTATCTAGAAGTGAGTAACACAGCAGCATCTGTAAATCACAAGAACATTGCGGGCTGAGTCTACTATCTTCTTGCCACAACACTAAAATAAAGCTTTGTTTCGGAAAAATTGATGTGAAAAATATGAGAACATCAATAAAGCTCGGACCTGTGGAGACCGGATACAGGCTGGTAGGTTCCCTGCTCTGTAAATTTAACCTCACATCAATATGATGCTGAGAAATTAATTACACCCTGAACACTAGAACAAAATAAATGCTACCCTGATTGTTTTTATAAAGAGTTTTGTTGAAATTATTACAGAACGATCAGCTGCTGACACTATTACAATTGAGTATTCCATGACCTTCTATGTATAGACCGGAAGAATTATTGTACTTTTGCTATATTCCACATTCACAATGAATCAGCATTGTATTGATCAAAAATAGCTCATTGCTTAGCTACCAAGTGACTTCACTAGTGAATCTGTCTACACCGTATAGGCTCACACAGCAGTACGCATGCCTCCATTGTACTGTGTTTCTATTCTATGTGGTTTGTGCTTGACAAAAAAAAAGTATGTATTAATTTTTTTTAATTCACTAATATCACATAACTTAGAATTTATATGAAAAAAAATATTTTATTTTATGTTATAAAATGTCTGTAAATTATAATGTATTCAGAATCAGAACTCACTCAAAATTGTATAGATAAGCTTCACCAAATATATTTCTATCACAAAAACAAACCGCATCTCCTGATGTATAGCACAATAAGGCTAGGGCCACACTTCACAGGTCACCCACGTTAGCCGGATGACGTTACTGCAGAGCCCAGCCTGCTGTAACGCTCACCGCTAACATCAGATGCTTCCTGTGAATGCTGCTCCATAGTAACCTGCTGTTTACTATGGATACAGCTTTACAGGAAGCCCCACTTGCGACGCATGCGCCGTGCGCTCTGCCACTTTCACTTGCGGCCATAGACTATAATGAGGGAACTGAGCGCAGCTGAGCCCAAATGCAGGGCATCTATGCGTCCCTGCGTTAGGCTGCCCAAGCCCCTAAATGCCCCTGCACTTGCATTTGCGCTGGCGCAGGGCAGCCTAGCGCAGTGAGCGCGTAGATGTGAAAACACCCTATATATTCTAAACTAGTCATAGATGTTTATTCACTTAGGCTACTGCAGTCAACCAGGTGTGGTACTTAAAATGCCTACTGAGGCTCTGTCACGAATTTTAGGGCATGTTCACACACATCAAATTGTTTGCAGAAAAACTCTGAAGATTTATTGGGAAACATGCTGAGCCATCAAGCTAGTGGAGTTTACAAGAGGGCATTCACAAACTGGAGAAGTTTAGCATTATTTCTTAAATGTGTTTTGGATGAGGTGCTGGATGGTGACACAAGTAATCTAAACAAAGGATAGTCTGAAATCTACATACAAAAATTAATAATGACATCAATGGCTATGTTTCACACACAATTTGCGTTTTTTTAGCACTCTTAAAAGCACTTGCGTTTTTTTAAGAGTGCTAAAAATGTCCCTTGTGTGTCTGAAAGGATTTGCCACGTTTTTGGACTTAGTCATTTTTTCACCAAAAACGCAGGCAAAAACGCAAGCGTTAACGCAGGGTGCATAAATGTGCCTTTTAAAACGCATGTGTTTCCCATAGGGCCACCATGTTAAAAAAAACGCATGTGCGTTTTTTCAAAAACGAATGCGTTTTTTAACATGGGCCCTATGGAAACGCATGTGTTTTGAATGGCACTAAAAGGTACTAATGTACCATGCGTTTTTGCATGCGTTTCCATAGGGCCCATGTTAAAAAAAACGCATGCGTTTTGGGAAAAACGACACATGCGTTTTTTTACAGCACCCAAAAATGCTGCATGCAGTGTTTTTTTGGACTAGGGGTAACAAACGCAAAATGGAGCTGAAAAACGCAGCTACACTCAAATGTTACCCTGCGATACGCACCTGCATTTTTTTTTAACAGCCAAAAACGCAGAGATGGTCAAAAAAACGCATGTGTGTGAACATGGCCAATGATTGTCTTTTAGTAGCTGTGGAAAGAGGTTGTTGAGTAGGCCAAGGTCACACGATTTTATTTTTGGTCCAAATGCCATTCATGAAAAAGCTGACAGCATTTAATAATAACAATAATCTTTATTTTTTAAGCGCCAATGGATTCCGCAGAGCTTTACAATTCAGAGGTTCATATACAAACAGTCATATGTAACAGTTGTCAAGTAATACAATAATTAAAGCACAATTATCACAGCCCTGCTCATAAGAGATTCAAGTCTACAATAAGGTGGGGTGACAGAGTACAGGGGCTTATTTACAATGATGGTGCAGCCAATTTAAAGAAGTGGGGAATAAATAAGAGCTGCATGAGTGGCCACCAGCCATTCTTTGTAAAGCATTTTGTGTCTGGTGGAGTGAATAGGCTGCGTCTGAGTGACTTTGACTAGGGGACATTATAGGCCGCTTTAGCGAGATGTGTTTTTAGGGAGCACCTGAAACTATGTAAGTTGTGGATACACCTAATTTCTTGGGGTAGAGCATTCCAGAGAATTGGTGCAGTTCGTGAAAAGTCTTGGAGTTGACAGTGGAAGGTTAAGATTAATGCAGAAGTTAAGCTAAAGTCGCTTGCGTGTGCTTCAACAAGTCAGTATATTGTATAGATCCATTGAAGCGCATGCACCCACAAAACGGCCATAATCTGGAATCTCACTGCTGCATCTGGTGTACCTGAGCTCTTTCTCTCCCGCAGTGCCAGGCCTAACATTTAAGCTTTTTTAATGGATTAAATACATTTTGGACTTTATGATGACGACGTGCCACTGAACTACTTGCTTATGCATGGATTTTTCTACCTGGGTCATGGGTTTCCTGAGTTGAGCACCATTTCTAATCCACACGGTGGTGAGTGCAATTGAACGGAGTACCAAGTTTTAGTGTATTTTCATTTTTGTTTCCTTAAACCTATGTTACTTAATTGGGCTGTTCAGAAGTGCAGTTTTGCTAGAAACATAAACTTCACATGAAAGAAAAATGACAGCATACACTATTTTCCTCAGTATAATGGATGACATTGACTTATTCAAGTCTATAAATGCGCAAATTGAATCACGTATAGCTGGACCATATAGCATCCAATCTTTACAGATACCTGGCAATTCTTTAACATATGAAAACCTAAAGGTTGGCAGATGGACAAAGGGCCAGTATAATATAATGAAGACAAGAGAGAAAGGCTAAAGAAAAGAAAGTACAGCCAACAAAACAGTGTGTACATACAAAAGATAGAATAAATGACTGTAGTGGTATGAAATAGACTTTATGAAATCAAAATACATAATGAAAAGTATTTAAAAAATAATAATTTTGGTGATAGGTCAAAAGCATAATGAAAACTTACAAAGATACATGATACAGGATAGCTTAGGCCTAGTTCACATCTAATGCACGTCTGCGTTTTGCTGCATTTGCGTTTCTATGCGTTTTTAAACGCATGCGGTTTTTGGCTCCATTGACTTCAATGGAAAACGCATAGAAAACGCATGCAAAAACGCATGTGCGTTTGCAAAAATGCAGCCAAAAACATTGGCTGTTGCATCTAGGGCTGAGTTTGCAAAAACGCATGTGTTTTGTGTTTTTGCAAACGCACATGCATTTTTGCATGCGTTTTCTATGCGGTTTCCATTGAAACGATGGGCCAAAAACGCATGCGTTTGGATAAGTTTTTAGCGGTAAAAACGCATAGTAACGCAAATGCAGCAAAACGCAGACCTGAACTAGGCTAGGGTAACACATGGCCACCAGATTTTTCCCTTGTTTTCAATAACTGATCTGTTTTTTTAGGGTGCTTTTTGACCCTCCTGTGCAGCTCTGCGTTTTTGGGCCTTTGCCATTTTTTCCATAAAAAATGCTCTAAAAAATGGATCTGTTTTCCCATAAAGCTCCATGTTAAAAAAACACATCCTTTTTTACTGCACCCAAAAACGTTGCTAGTAACATTTTTTGGGTCCTGTAAAAAACTGACACCATTGCAGTCACACTTGAGTGCAGCATCCTTTTTTTGGACTTAGAATACAAAAGTGGAAAAACTGATGCCCATAACGGATTCAGGGTTTATGTGTGACCCTAGCCTTAGATGTGAAAAGGGCCTTATACATTTATGCAACTCAGAAAACAGTAACATTAAAATAAAGTTGAAGACAAAAGAACATTGTATTTGCTTTAAACCCTTCACGACCCATGACGTTGTACAACGTCATGGGCCGGTTACCGGGGGTTGATGTGAGCTCCGGCGCGGAGCTCACATCAAACACTCGACAGGATCACATCAAAGATCCGACAGCTCACATCAAACACCCGACAGAGATTGACAGTGGGATCCAAAGGGTTAACAGCACCGATGGATACCGGATCGGTGCTGTTAACCCGACATCTCAGCTGTTAACCCTTTGGATCCCGTTGTCAATCTCTGACAGCAGGATCCAAAGGCGCCGCGACGGGGAACGCGTTGTTCCCACCTGCACTGGAGATCACGGCGATAGTATCACAGGATGTCCAGCGCTCAGGGGTGAACCTAGCCTCTCTGCTGCCTGAGGCGAACTGCAAAATGGCACCCCCTATTCCCCCCTCCCCACACCCAGTAAGGTTTTTTTCAATCAATAGAAATAAATCTAGTTTGTACAGATTTACATCTACCCTGTAAAATGAAATGAGCACAATAGTGGATAGTGAAGAGTGGATTTTGAGAAATAGAAAAAAAGATGTTCAAACACATGTATGTCAGCGCCATCACACGCATATACAAAACCACACAGACGAATCCAGAACAAGGGTCATTAATGGGAATGGCAGGATTGGCTCAAGTATACAGACACACAGGGATGGCTGGCAGAGCCGTGCTCCTGTAGGCCACCACAGTCCTGCAACCTGATGCGTACTGAGCATGTGAGCCAGTATCAAAGGCGGGAATACAAGCTTTGACATATATGTACTTCAAAAGGTAGTGAAGGGGTTAAATTACACTATTATACATGTATACAGCAAACATTATACTGGACAACACATGCTCATTACATACACATCATACACTCACAGAAACACACATCATACATGTCTTAGTTATACAACAGATGCTCAGCAGGTACACATCTTATACACAGCTCATGCATGCTGGACAAGTGTATATACACACTTCACTATACTCAAAAGATATCTAAACACACAAAGCTCACACACAGACACACAAAGCTCAGACAGAGACACGTAACTCACACAGACATGTAACTCACACACAGACACACAAGTCACCCACACAGCTCCACAACACAGTTCACACAAACAGCTCACACACACACAACTCAAACACAGCTCACATACAGCTCACACATTCACACACACAAGACACACAACTCCCACACAGACATGCAACTCACACACAGAACTCACACACACAACAGCTCGCACACAGACATACACACAGACACAACTCACACACACAGCTCACACAGACACACAGCTCTCACAGACACATGACAACTCCCACACACTGACACGCAACTTAAACACAGACATGCAGATCACACACAACTCACACACAGACACACAATTCACACGCACAGCGCACACATACAACTCACAAACAGACATGCAACTCAGACACAGACATGCAACTCAAACATAATTCACACACGCAGCTCACACACACACAGCTCACACACAGACACAACTCACACACAACTCTCAAACAGACACACAACTCACACACATACAACTCACCCACAGACACATTACTCACAAACATCTCACACACAGACACACAGCTCTCACACACAGCTCACACACAGCTCACACACAGACACACAGGTCTCACACAGACTCACAGCTCTCACACACAGCTCACACACAACATTCAGCTCTCATACAGACACACAACTCACACACAGATGCACAATTCACACCCACAGCGCACACATACAACTCACAAACAGACATGCAACTCAGACACAGACATGCAACTCAGACACAACTCATACACAGCTCACACACAGACACAACTCACACACAACTCACAAACAGACACACAACTCACACACATACGACTCACCCACAGACACACAACTCACAAACAGCTCACACACAGACACACAGCTCTCACACACAGCTCACACACAGACACACAGCTCTCACATAGACACACAGCTCTCACAAACAGCTCACACACAGACACACAGCTCTCACACAGACACACAGCTCACACCCACAGTGCACACAGCTCTACTCACAAAGCTCACACACAGCTTCACACAGCACACAGCTCTCACACACAGACACACAGTTCTCAAACAAGCTCACACACAGCTCTCACACACACAGACACACAGCTCTCACACAGACACACAGCTCTCACACACAGACACACAGCTCTCACACAGACACACAGCTCTCACACACAGCTCACACAGCTCTCACACACATCTCACACACAGCTCACACACAGACACACAACTCTCACACAGACACACAGCTCTCACACACAGCCAACGCACAGCTCTCACAAACACACAGCTCTTACCACAGCTCTTACACACAGAGACGCAGCTCTCACACACGTCACACACAGCTCTCACACACAGGCACACAGCTCTCACACACAGCTCACACACAGCTCGCACACAGACACACAGCTCTCACACAGACACACAGCTCTCACACACAGCTCACACACAGACACACAGCTCTTCACAGACACACAGCTCACACACAGTCACACACAGAACACAATTCACACCCACAGTGCACACATACAACTCACAAACAGACATGCAACTCATACACAGACATCAACTCAGACACAACTCACACACACACACACGCTCACACACAGACACAACTCACACACAACTCGCAAACAAAAACACAACTCACACACAATACTACTCACCCACAGACTCAGAAACAGCTCACACACAGACACACAGCTCTCACACACAGCTCAAACACAGCTCACACACAGACACACAGCTCTCACACAGACACACAGCTCTCACACACAGACACACAGCTCTCACACAAACACACAGCTCACACACAGCTCTCACACACAGACACACAGCTCCACACACAGCTCTCACACACACTCACACACAGCTCCTCACACAGCTTCACACACAGCTCACACATCTCACAAACAGCTCACACACAGCTCCACACACAGCTCACACACAGACACACAGCTCTCACACACAACAATCAGCTCACACACAGCTCCTCACACACAGACACACAAGCTCTCACACACTGCTCATACACGACACACAGCTCTCACAGACACACAGCCTCACACACAGACACACAGCTCTCACACAAACACAGCTCACACACAGCTCTCACACACAGACACACAGCTCTCACACACACGCTCACACACAGCTCTCACACACAGACACACAGCTCTCACACACAGCTCACACACAGCTCTCAAACCAAGACACACAGCTCTCACACACAGACACACAGCTCCATACACAGCCACACACAGCTCTCACACACAGCTCTCACACACAGACACACAGCTCTACCACACAGCTCACACACAGCTCTCACACCATCACACACAGACACACAGCTCTCACACACAGCTCACACACAGACACACACTTTTACACACAGTCACACAGCTCACACATATACAATTCACACACAGACATGCAACTCTCACACGTAACAGACACACACAGCTCTCACTCACAGATAGACACACAGCTCACATGCACAGCTCATACACACAGCTCTCACACACAGACACACAGCTCACACACACGGACACACAGCTCACACACATAGACAGACACACAGCTCACACACACAGTTTTCACACACAAACACACAGCTCACACACACAGACAGACACACAGCTCACACACAGGTTATACAGATACCTCACAGAGTCCTCTGTGCTAGTTGTACATGTGCAGCTTCACATGCTCACAGCCCCTGGGTCTCAGGCCCTCTCTCACTCTCTGGTCAGCAGCAGATCTGTCACCTTGTGATCCGGAGCTGCTTATCTTCGGTATCGCAGCACAGGAGGCTCCTCTCTGATCATTGCCAGCTCTCACTTCTTCCCGCACCTGCAAGAGAACATGAGCACCCCCTGCAGATGCTGCCCCCTCTTTCAACAGCAGATGGCGCCGCCTGAGACAGGCCACTCAGATTGTCTCATTATTGATACGGCCCTGCCGGCTCTCACGTGACAGGCCAGGGTCCTGGCTAAACTCCGGAAGCTGTTACGGAGCACTTCCGGGTTGTGGTTGGCAGGCGATGACAATCACAACACGTCCGCGATTCTGAGAGATACTGATGAGCTGCAGCTCATCGGTATCTCCCAGAAGAGATCGGACTGAGCAGCAGGGTGCCTCTCTAAGAGGCAGTGTAAAACTAAGAAATAATTAATTAAGTTTTTAAAAAACCTGTAAAAAATCATGAAAGTTCAAATCACCCCCCTTTTCCCCCAATCACAGTAAAAGTATTAAAAAATTTGAAAAAAAAATACACATTTAGTATCGCCACGTTCAGAATCGCCCGATCTATCAACATATGAAATCTGTTAATGAGAGACGTAAACTGCGTAACGGTAAAAGAAATCCAAATGCCAAAATTAGGTTTTTTTGGTCACCACAACATTGCTATAAAATGCAATACCGGGCGATCAAAACAGCGGATCAACCCAAAAATGGTATCATTAGAAACATCAGCTCAAGCTGCAAAGGATAAGCCATCAAACAGCCCAAGGTACCAAAAAATGAGGACGCTACGGGTCGCAGAACATGGCACAAAATTCAGTTTTTTGGTTTTTTTTTCAAACTTCTGAATTTTTTTTCACCACCTAGATGCCAGTAAAGATTTGCATGTTGGGTGTCTACAAACTCATACCAACCCGAGGCATCACCCCGTCAGATCGGTTTTACCATATAGTGAACATGGTGACATAAAAAAAACAAAAAACTTATAATTGCACTTTTCTTTTGCAATTTCACTGCACTTGGAATTTTTTTGCCATTTCCCTGTACACATTATGGTAAAATTTCAGATTTCATCTGAAAGTAAAACTCGTCCCGCAAAAAGCAAGCCCTAATATATCTATATTGACGGAAAAATAAAAAAGTTATGGCTCTTGGAAGCAGGGGAGCAAAAAACGAAAATGAAAAGTGAAAAATTCGAAGGTCACAAAGGGGTTAATAGATGGGTTTAAAGTCCATGTGGGACAGAATAACAGCCTAGTTTCAGAATAAATTATATCACTTAAAGCGAACCTGTCACCCCCCTGGACATCAAAAGCTAAAATAGCCACCTTCTGCAGCACTAAGGCTGCATTCAGAGAAGGTGGCTATAGGCTTTTGATGCCCTATATACAATTAAATATACACTTATATAACTGCTTACACTTTAGAAGACCTAAGACCGGGAGGCGGGGTTTCACGCTCCTCGGCCCGCCCCCTCTTGTCAATCAGCCTGGTCGCCTGCTGCTGCCTCCCCTCACAGTGTACCATGAACGCGCCTCCATTCTCCTGTATGGCGCCGCGCATGCGCTGTGCGCGCTGCCCGACGACTTCCTGGACACCCGGAGCTCAGTGCATGTGCGGCGCCATACAGGAGAACGAAGGCGCGCGTTCATGGTACACTGTGAGGGGAGGCAGCAGCAGGCGACCAGGCTGATTGACAAGAGGGGGGGGCCGGAGGAGCGCGAAACCCCGCCTCCCGGTCTTAGGTCTTCTAAAGTGTAAGCAGTTATATAAGTGTATATTTAATTGTATATAGGGCATCAAAAGCCTATAGCCACCTTCTCTGAATGCAGCCTTAGTGCTGCAGAAGGTGGCTATTTTAGCTTTTGATGTCCAGGGGGGTGACAGGTTAGCTTTAAGGTACTGTTACACAGCACGAAGTTGGAACAATGTCGGCAATGATCTTGTGGGCGCGCGGTCATTGCAGACATTGTTTTGACATTGTTGGTGAGATGTCACATGTCTAGATATCGTGGACGACGCACCAACGATGTTGTCATCAGGTATCATTCGCACAACCCAGCGAACGATACCTGCTCATTGCTGTGAATCGGCGAAGCCGTAAACGACAACGTTATCTCGGTGTCAAACACAATGATATACCAGGTTGGCTGATCATTGATAGCGTGGTTTGAGAACATGTTCTCAAACCTGCAAACAGCGATCCAACGATTTATCATTACAACTTGGCAGAGGCACGCGCAACGAGGTCACAACGATGTCGCTGAAACTCCTCCAAACCCATGACGTCTCAGCGATGTCATTAATGATGTCATGCTGTGTAACGGTGCCTTTATTTAACCTCTTAAAGACTGCCGATACGCCTACTAACCGCGATTTATTAAGGCTACTTAGTCCTCACCTCCACTTTTTAATAAGAAAAAAGAGAATGCTGTTAACCTGTGGGCAAAATGTCCACAGATGACAATCGGTTAAAGTGATAAATTTAGTACTAAAGCAAAATGTTTGTGAAAAATATGAAATTTTCAATATGATGGACCTAATGTTATCAAATTCTTGAAGTACCTGTGGGTACAAAATGCTCACTATGAGCCTAGATATAATCCTTGAGGGGGTCTAGTTTCAAAACTGTGGTCATTTCTAGGGAGGGGAGGGTTGCTGTTTAGTCACCTTAGGCTATGTTCAAACAGTGCATTTTTGAGGCAGATTTGAGCTGCGGATTTGCCTGGGTTTTATGTAAATCTGTGTAATCCTTTCCTGCGTTTTTGATTAACATAAAAATGTATGTGATTTCTGGTTAAGCGGTCACACACACTGGGTTTTTTTGGTGCAGAAAGTGGAAACACCACAGGTTTTGATGCCTTTTAAAATAACTGAGCATGACAATTCTTTGCTGCGTGTTTGCTATAGTTTCTATTGCAAATCCGCTGTAAATAGTATCATGAGGACAGCAAATCATCAGGAAAAGATACAGCAAACCACCTGCCAAATAAAAGCATCCCATAGGATTTGCTGCGGATTTGCTGATTTGTTACAAAACAAATAACCAACGTGTGTGGACTAAGCATTAGGTGACCTGCAAATGGAGCATGTAGTCTGCAATCTATTTCAACCAAACTTGTGTTCCAAATATTCTAATGTCTGGGGGAACAGCTATTCTCCTTGTGGAGAGTATTCTGCCAGCGGGCAGTGAGGAGACTTGTAGAGCTCCTCTGGGAAATTGCATATGCATATTGTCACTTCAGTGAGGAAGTAGACAAACTCTAATGCCACCTAATAAAGATAGCAATCCTATAAGTCATAACCAACTTTTTAACAAACCTTTTAATATGGCTTAAAATTTGACAATATTTGCGACTGCGCAGCGGCGCAGGTAAGTGTGCTCTATTGCAGCCAAACAAATTCTCACAAATCTCGCAATACTTTGGTCACTGCGACTTCAAGAGAGCACAGTGACCCGCGCCACTGTGCAGACACAAATGTGTCAATGTTTCTCATACATACACAGGAGGGGCAGCATATTACAGGGGCAGGGCGGGTTTTATAAGTGACGGGGCGGGTTTTAGAGGCACAGGGGCAGCTCGAATTGAAGCGAG
Source organism: Allobates femoralis (assembly GCA_033576535.1). Taxonomy (NCBI): domain Eukaryota; kingdom Metazoa; phylum Chordata; class Amphibia; order Anura; family Aromobatidae; genus Allobates; species Allobates femoralis. The sequence goes on from JARQOC010000003.1 coordinate 180,183,647, forward strand.
AACCACCCCACCTGACCATCTAGAGCTAATTACAGTACGACGTGGGACACATTCAAAGTTAAATTTCTGAGGTAATCAGGGGCCAGTCTGGCGGATAAAGGGGTTACCGGAACTCCCAATGACAGTATATTTGAGGTGCTGGGACAGGTTATAGTGCATAAAAGGGGCGACAAGTTCACTTTAATCCTTCTAACTTCCTTATAGAAAAAAGTAATTTTCAAAAATGGTGCTGATGTAAAGTAGACATGTAGTAATGTTATTTATTAATACGTACTTTATGTGACTTATCTCTCTTGTTTAAGGACATAACAATTCAAAGTTTGAAAATTCACATTTTTTTTACTCATTTTTCATAAATAAATGCAAAAACTATTATTCCAAACTAAAGTACAGTATGTCATGATCAAATATTCTCAAAATTACTCAGATACTTTGAATCATTCCAGAGTTATTAGCTCATAGGCTAGAGACACTTCTGGCTCTCTGGCTAGGAGCGAGCGTGTCAGCTGCATGTGTTTCTATACAGCTGACGCGCTCCTGTCGAGAGAGCCAGCAATTGTACTGAGTGAGGCATGCAAGACTCATGCAAGTATCTTGCATGCATCTCATTGATGTGTCTCCAGACATAGTGACACTGGTCAGATTTTTATATGGCCTAGTCAAAAAGTTCAAATTGGTTCCATCACTAAGGGGCTAAATAAACAAGGATGAGGCAGAAGCAAATAAACTGTTGTCCTGCAATTCAACAGTCTTTAATAAGTAAAAAAAAAATCATATAAAAATGCATGATTGTCATCAGCCAACGGTCTCTGTGCTGCCATTGCTCCTCTTCCTCCCGGCCTGCCTTCAGGTCCAGTATTCATCCCGGTCTTGGACTATGATCTCTGCCTGGGCCGCAATCGGGCTCCCTGACATTAGACTTTCATGGGAGGCCCTACCGCCTACAGCTCCCAAAAGTTCTTCCGAGCCCTCACTGGCTTCCTATTTGGTGGTATCGTCTTTGGGCTGCTGTACCAAATCTGGCGGGTCAAGTGTAGCAGCCGATAACTCCTCTGGCAACTCTGGCATTGCCGCCGGTTCTGGTTCTGGCGCTGCTGCTGGTTCTTCCTCTGGTGCTATTATCGGTGGTATGGGAGGCTCTTGCACCTGGGCTCTTAGTGCCGCTTTCTGCAACCTGGACATTCTCCACACATTCACGGCCCACAAATGCGCAGCTTTCAACAACTGACTAAGTTTTTTCATAGCCTCATCAAATTCCTCTGGTCCGGTAAACTGTACCCATTCTCGGGCCTCCCCATCTGCACTGGGAGTGCTCTCTGATGTGGGTCTGCCTGCCAGGATTCTGGAACCGTCGTCCGCCATGATACCTCTCTCTCTCTCGCAGCACACGGTTCTTCTTCCTTCTGTTCTTAAGGCTACATCTCCTTCTCCGGCGGGTCAGCACTTCCTATAGCAGGTCCCCTTGGCTTTTCTTTAGTACTCGGAGTGGGCCTGCTATTTAGCGCCTTCTCCAAGGTCCTTCCCACAACGAAGTCCAAGACACGCCCCTGACCTTTGCTAGTGGCGCTTGCTCTTCTCCCTCCGCCATTTTAGCGAGCTAGTTCTTTCACAGTTCTTAACAGTTCTTTAAGGCGCATGAGACTGTTCTCTCTGAGCCACTGGCATCCTGTTCGTGATGCCGCTTGTGACACACCCATGCAGGACGGGGAAGACTTGGTACTGGGCAGTTACTAGCTGTTCTCACGTCTTCACTTCTCAGTTCTTTTCACGGGGACAGATGGGGGCCGAGACCCAGTCCCATGACCCTGGCGGTGTCAATTTAATAAAGGGGTGATGTTAGGGTATGTCTGAGGGGATAAGGGGTATTCGTGATGCCACCTGCGGTATGCGGCCAGGGTGGCAGCCGCTGCTGCAGAACCTCTGAGGATGATGACCGTCAGCTTAGATAGTCCCACTCCCCACAGGTGGAGCATATTCCCCAGAGCAGTGGAGTGGTCTTCCCCAGCTCATTCTTCGGCAGTTGGTCACTCGGTCAGCAGTACCTCCAGTGTCGTAGCCGGCCTTTGGGGCTGATGGTCGCCGCAAATAAAAGTTCTCACACCACAGCTGCAGTTCCATTACTTTTACTTAGGTGTTAAACATGGCTTCTGGGTACACTCTCTGTCAGTCTCCGGTACTTTACTCTTTATCCAGAGCTGGGTCGGTACAGTTTAGCCACGTTTGGTGCCCTTACTCTCCCTGCTATGTGTTACAGTCTTGGGTGGGTCTCTTCTCTTGGCGTTATAAGGGGTAACCTTTCATCTGAGGCGAGCGGGTTGTCGCTCTGCCCCCAGGCTCTCAGCACCCTCCACAGCACAGAGCTCAGGTAGCAGTAGCCACAGGTGCTTCTGTGTGTCCCGGACACCATTAGGATCCCTCCCGGGCACTGCTCTCTATTTCGGCCTCCTTCCCCAGGATGTCGTTTGTTCGGCTACAGCTCCCGTTAGAAGTCTGAGGCCTTCGGTTTCAGCTCGGGCTTGAAGCTTCCACACCGTCTGCTGAGATGGTCCCTGTGTCCTCCACCAACCCCTCTGTCTCATCAAATTCGAACATACAGGGTCGATGCCTCGTCTGCACCCTTAGGGATCTTCTCTCTGTTAGTCAGGCTTTCCTTCCAGTTGGTGAGTGAGGTGGCATTGTTCCAACCCACAGGAGTTGGCACCACACCGCCTCTGCATTCCCAACTACCAGTCCTCCGTCACTTGATGTTACTCCTCCATCTCCTACTACTGAACTAACTTGTCTAACGCTGTTCTGTCCCCCTTTTGTGGCCTGTGTCCTCCCTCAGGGTCCACACAATGTCCCAGGGGCCTGTCACTGCGTGTGTGTTGTGTTTTTGGCTCAATCATACCATCCTGACATCTGGAGAACAGGGGCACTAGACTTCCTAACTGCAGAAGTGCAGTACCTCTGGTGGTGGTTTACCCAGAGTGGCGCTACAGATTTGTCACACTGTGTCATGGAGGAGGGGACTGCTGAATGCAATATGGTGTGTACGCTCATCCTGTGGCCTATATTATGGTGGATGCACTCACCTAGTCCCCTGTGGCTGCTGTCAGTGGAGCCAAGGACCGCAGCCCGGGTCTCTATGCACAGTGAAGCTGATGCTCCTCCTCTCTATATCTCCTGCAGTACAAAGCGGGGTACAGAGCCAGTGGAGTCGGTCCTCTCTATATCGCAGCCGCCTGCTCTGGGCTACAAGAGGTATAGGAGGAGGAGCATCGGCTACACTGTGCACAGACACCCGAGCTGCGGTCCTCAGCTCCACTGACAGCGGCCACAGGGGACTAGGTGAGCACACACACCATAATACAGGGCCACAGGGTGAGCACACACACCATATTGCATTCAGTGGTCCCCTCCTCCACTGACACAGTATGCCGAATCTCCTTCACAGCTGTAGATTTGGCACATTGTGTCAGTGGAGGAGGGGACTCCTGTATGCAATGGGGTGGGTGGAACTGGAGCGGGTCTGTAGAGTCTGAGGGTGGCCAGGTATGCTGTAGACTGGGGAGGGGGCGTGTTTGGAGGAGTCTGGGCTTAATGACCAGTTCTCCATTTACATGCAGGCTCCAACACAAACACACATCCTTGTCGTTCTCTTGCAGATGCAAAACAGTGATATCTGGGTACCTATGCAAAATGTTGTCAGGATGTAAATTACAAACTATCAACATTTTGCAACTCCTTTTCAAACTCCAATATCAGAATGTATAACTGGTCACACATATACTCATATCATGTGCAAGGTCTATAAATTGCAGGGTGAGATAAGGAGACATAGATTTTACCATTTATAAATTATATCATAATGCAGTAAATTATACTTAAAAATGCCCACATTTGTCTATAATAGATTTGAGTCAGATTATGACATTGCTTACATCAATGTATTGTTTCAACAATATGATTAAGTATGCAATACATCCATCATGCAGAGTTATAATGCAAGGTTATGATGGATTATTAATTCATTATTCAGGACGTACCAGTGACAGCTCTGGCTCAAACTCACTTTGTGTGCCAGCCCCTATCATTTCTAATTACAGCATGTAAGAACACTGCAGATTCTCCTTATAATGGCTTTGAAAAGGAAACAATGATGTGAATCCTGTAGTTTTGATGCGTCTGATGGCTGGCCAGCATCCTGCTTTTTATGCACTGGAAACAAAGGCACAATGAAGATTAATCTTGTAGTTATCATCATTTCACCTTCATTTACATAATTATTCTAATCCCATTTAGCTCATATATAAAGGAAAGGAAAGTCTTGATCTCAAGTATTTCACGCACTTCCTATAAAATGGTCTATAAAAAGTGACAAACTATCATTTTAGTAGAAACATAATTAATTATGTATGATTTCAGTGTTTCACAAATCTGATATGAATACACTCTCAGCTCACACATTTTATTTTAATGTGTACACAGCTATACCAAACTATACTTTGACTATAGACGTAAGTCATCAGGTGAGGGTTTCTGATGGGCTCAAGGTGCAAACACATATATATGACCCATGGACTGTATTTTTTTCCTTTTTCAACAGTTATGAAAATGTTATTCCTAGCAAGTGCATTGATTGGTCAACTTCATAGATAGAACCTATTAGTCAATTCATGCTGTCCAAAATGGCTGCACCAATCAGAGCCTAACTGTATGACAATAGCTAGGTATGTCTTCTCTGAAACGCTTGTGAGGGACTATAGGCAGAGAATAAACTAATATGTCACTGCTCCCACTTGAATCATCCTCACAAGTCTCTCCCAATGTGCACACATGAATAAATCTGTCAATCAACTAGAGCAGATGGGTAGAAACCGGTTGGGAACCATGCTGGACTAGTCAACTATACAGGTGCATCTCAATGAATTGGAATATCATCAAAATGTTAATTTTTTTTCAGTAATTCAATACAAAAAGTGAAACACATACATTATATAGGGTCATTACAAACAGAGTGATCTATTTTAAGTGTTTATTTCTGTAAATGTTGATGATTATGCTTACAGCTAATGAAAACCCAAAGGTCATTATCTCAGAAAAGTAAAGTAGGGAGGATGAAGGGTTTAAAAGCTGCACTGCACTATTCCACGAGACATCAAACGGTGAAAATAATATAGACTTATTAGTCAACGCGTTTCAGGGCTCCCAGAAATGCCCTGCAACATGGCAATATGATATTGATTTGCCCTGAGGAAGGGACCAGGAAGCCCTGAAACAATCAATATTATATTCACTTTTTGATGTTTCGTGGAATACAGCAGAGCGGTTTTTAACCCTTCATCTCTCTTACTCTATATGTACCACGCTGGGGACTGCAGCAGCCAAGATATGCTTTTATAGTGGTTGTGACTCTCACAACCACACAAGATGAGCATCAGATACCTATTTAGGTAATATTTTATCTTTCAGACCTTTCATCCTCCCTTCTTTCATTTTCTGAGATAATGACCTTTGGGTTTTAATTGGCTGTAAGCCATAATCATCAACATTTACAGAAACAATCACTTGAAATAGATCACACTGTTTGTAAAGACTCTATATAATATGTGTTTCACTTTATGTATTGGATTGCTGAAATAAGTAACTTTTTTTGATATACTAATTCATTGAGTTGCTCCTGTATCTCTACAGTCCGTGGCTGGCATTGAATATTCTGTTTTTTTTCTGAAGTATTAAACCATTTTATAGTAAAACATACCTGACTCAAATTATACTACTAAGATCCAATTCAACATGGGCAGTGGTTTGGGCAGCATGAAATGACTGAAAAGTTCCCTTTAACTTTTTTGCTCTGAACTGCATTTTTTATTAAAAATGTATAAGGAATAAAGTTGATCTCACTAAATTGCACTAATTATCTGACCAATTAGCCAAGAGGCACCATCAAACAATGAAGCTGACTTAGGCCCGTTTCACATCATGATTTGTGGCTGTCCGTGGGGATCCGAGTTTTGGCAGGTTCCCCACGGACAGCCACGGATCCACACGGATCCCTGCAATCGGATGGCAAATACCCATCCGTATCCGATCCGATGCAGGATCCGTGGGTATCCTGTTCTCCCTGCCTGTCCCTGCATCTTCTCTATCTGTCCCTGTCACTCCCTGTCTCTCCTGCCTGTCCCTCTTCTATCTCTGCCCCCTCTCTCCTCTATCCCCCCCATCCTCCCCCCTGTACTCTCCCCTCCAGTATGTGAAAAATAAAAAAAATCCTCCGAGAGGATACATTACCTTCCGCCATCTCCATGCGACAATCACCATCAGGTGGCTGCAAGGGCCTCTCGTTATGTCACAGAGCCGGTCACCTGACGTGACACAGGAGTTCAGGAATATCAGCAGGCACATAACTGATTGCAGGCAGGACTTCTGCTGGATACTGACTAACCAGAGCAACAGGCAGGACCATCACAAGTCTAGGTTTGAAACCTAACGGTTTGCACTGGTGATGCCCAACAGCAATAGGGAACATTAAATACCTGGTGGCTCCCAGTGATAGGCTATAGACCTTACCATCCATGCCAAAAACAGAAACCAAGTGCACTTACAGGACGCAGTCAGAGACCAAATGTGAAGCAAGCCCAGCTGCAGGCTGATGAATCACCTCTACCAGCAAGATGTGGGAGGTGACCTGCCATGCATATACTGGGCCTGCATAGGACACCATTCACACTGATACATATGATGCAGAGTGTCTGAAAGCTACCCAACCGCTCCGCTGCCTGAGCATTGGGCCGCACAGTACGATGCTTCTGCACCACTAGATGAATGGCGCCCCTATGGGCCCAACTGCACCCTGGATGGATAAAAAAGTGCAAAAGTTTTTTATATGATAAATAAAAAACCTTTATAGATGGGATTTTGGTTCATGTATTGGCCCAAGACAATAGGCTATTGACACCAATTCCTAGCCTAGAAATTAGGCTCCTCGGCAAGACAAGCGCAGAGCCTGGGGCCTAGTGACTTCAGCAGGAGCCAAGGGCCGAAACACACATGGGCAGCCGCAGAGGACAACCAGGGTCTGCACTACATGTGGGCAACAACATAGCAGAACAAAGGACCAAAAAAGCAGCCAAAGAGGTAACAGTTTTGGTATCCCTGCTATCTAGGGGAGAGGAGAATGTGTAACAGGCAGCGCAAGCTCTCTGGTTGTACCTTTTTGTTCTCTGAGTCTCCTGAGCTCTGTAGTGTGGCTGTGTCTCCTAGCCTCAGGTTGGACAGGCAATTTAGAATCACCCACTTCCTGGTTTGGTTGCTTGGTATAGAATCACTGGTGACCTCGGTCTCCGGTGACTATACTGCACTAGGCACTGGGGCGAACCGGCACCCCCAGACCTAGTTCTCCACTTCCCCGTACCCTCACTGCGGGTCTCACACATGGGCTGGTCAGTCACCTAGGACAGGCCTAGCATGGCTCCTGTCTCTAGGGTGTCTTCAACGGTCCTCCCAGGAACTGAACTGCCTGCTCCTGCCCCACACCACAATGGTACCTTTACACGCTGCCACAGGAAGGTAGAAACCGCCAGGCATCGGACACAATTGTGCCTGTTGCCATGAAAACACCACGATGTGGCGGCGTGTAATTCAAGAATTTCCTTCCTGTGTCTTGCAGTTCCTTCCGATACCTATGTCTGAGCCGTGCTCAACAACAGGAAGGCATAATCCCTATGGTGGTGGTGTGTAATCGGGGCACAGGCAAGGTATTTGTGTGCCCTAGTGAATTCCCTGGGGCGTGCCACAGCGTCATGTATACCACGCCCCATAAGCTATCATTGGTGGGGGCTACTGTGTAACCATTGGCTATCCCTGCACAGGGCGCCATATTTAACGAGCTGACCAGTCACGCTACACATTTGCAATAGCGTCATGTATTAGCCAGCCTTCCTGGGCAGGCTGGCCAATCATGATGCTATTGCATTGTCCAATCACCGTACGAGCGTCACGTAATACACAACTCTGTCACGCCTATGTACTTGCAGCGCGTAAGATGTACGCCCATATTCCCTTGCGGTAGCGGCGTGTAAATCAGGGAAGGTTCTCCACAGAAGATAACCCGTGGCACCCGTTGGCACTTCCGGGGAACACAAATACCTTCTGTGGAGCACTTTGTGGCGGCGTGTATATGTGGCATCGGCAACCATTAGCAACAGGTAAAAACACACGCGTACACGTGCGATGCCTACCTGTTGCTACCCTCTGTGGTGGCGTGTAAAGGTACCATAAAGGTACCGTCACACGCGGCAACTTTTCATGCAATTTCACTTGCAATTTACTGGTTGCAGTGAAATCATGGACACATTGTTCCATTTGTACACAGCAACAAGATAGAACAATGTGTCCATGATTTCACTGCAACCAGTAAGTTGCAAGTGAAATTGCATGCAATGTTGTGACGTGTAAAGGTACCCTAATGGTGGGGTTACACGTAGCGATATCGTCCCGATATCGCATACAACGGCGCGGGAGCGCGCATTTCGGGAGCACTTTTCCCGATATCGCATCGCCGGTTTACACGCTGCGATATCGGGAAACAACGTCCCTCCGATGTGTACACCCACCAACCCAGTAACGACCATTTAACATGGGAGTTAATGGGTGAGGTGCGAGTACGCATTGGAGTTGGGCTGTCACACGCAGCGATCCTGCTACAACGGCCTTGCGATATCGGGAAGTTGAATAGCTTTGCTATTCAACTCCGATATCGTTTTGGCATCGTTCCAGGATCGCGTTGTACACTGAAACAGTACAACGCGCGCCCGATATCGGCTCCAACTCGCAACCCACGTGACTTTTTGTCGGAGTTGGGTCGGAGTTGGACGCCGATATCGCGGCGTGTAAACCCACCATAACAGTTTTAGAATTAACAAGGTAGACTAAAAGAACCTAACAAAGCAATGTTCATGATCGCCCCATCCGTCACATTAGTCATGATACATTTGTAATTTGAATATTAGTATAGTATTTTGTATTAATCTAGTAGCATGCTTTGTTCACATTTCCTTACATTTTTACCTCTGTAAAACTAGAATCTTCCATATTACAGCTTGTGACATTTGTTTCCAGAGGAAGACATTCCAGCTGACAATTCTCACAGTATTAAGAAGCAATAAATGAATGTAATGAAAACTTAAAAACTCCACTCTTCAAGTAGTTTCTGCCAGATTGAAGGTGTAAAATTGCTTGACATGATTAAAAAAAACTTCCACGTCTTGTAACTGTGCAAATGTTTTCGCAACTTTAGCCAGTTTTATGCTACCTGCAACCATGAAACTTGAAACTTGAAAAGTGGGAGGGCTTAGCTGAGAAAAATTTGTCGAAGCATAGGAAAAGAATTCAACATTTTTTTTAACAGAAATAACTAGCAGAAACATTTTAATTAATTTTTCACCTCTTACTCATTCATACACTTCATTAGAACTAAGGTGCAAAATATCAGTCTAGGTTAATTTGCATTATAAGAGCCAGATTCATCAATATCGGCGTTATTCACACCAGCATTGATCAGGAAGTCAGTAACTCCTGATTCATGAAGATTTGCAAGCCTCTTCATGAATCTGGAGCTTTTCATGACTGGTATGCACCCCTGTGCGCTACATTATAAATCTCACTAAAGTCAATGTATATACCCTGCTGTGGCATGAATAGGCAGCCATACCCCGGGAGGAATTGTGAGTACTGCTCTAACCCAGTGGCCATGGTTTGGAAAGAGACATCGCCTATGACTGTGGGATGCACGGAGAAAGGCGGGAGTAAACAATGAACGGGTGGGGCAGCCAAAGAGGCCCAATCCTGTAAGGTGTGGTCCCCTCATGAATCCAGACTGCCACTATTTTGGTTAAAGGAGCCAGGAAAGATGGAGTCGGAATCAGCTGACTGTGAGATTAACAGGACAGGATCTTATGGGGCTCATGGGAGTACAAGACTGCTTCCGGATGGAGGGGTGGAAGGGATGAACCTTTCTGTTGCACCTGATCTAGAGGCTGAGCACTGGCGACAAGTCATGCAAATCCCTTTAGAAGTTAAAGGATTCCAGGAGGTCAAGAATGAGTAGGAGTCTGTTGGTGGCCAACGTAGGAGGCTTACGAGTGAGAGTCTCAGTGACTTTTCTGCAGTGGATGAGGAATGTTCTGTTTGGCATCTGTGGAACGTGCTGTGCAGTTAAGGGAGAGGCTGTCAAAAACTCCCAAAAGCCCTAACCCTTTGCACATTTTCCATCTTGGATTATGGAGGGTTGGATGCTGGAAGGTACTACCGCTCCCTATGGATTGTTGCTCCTAAGGACTGCTGTGCCCCTGCCTTTGCCTCCATGAACAGTCCCTCTTGTCTCGAAGACTGTGCCACTTGCCTCTATGGACTGCCCTTTTTTGTCCATGGACTGTCTCTTTGTGTCTGTGTCCCTGGGCAGTGGCCGCAGCAACCCCTTGGACTGCAGTTTGGAAAGAGTGGAGGAGGGAAATTTGGGAGTTATTGGACTCTTGGACTGATTGTAACATTTAAGGATGTACTCAGGAAATAGACTCAAATGGATCTGAAGTTCGTATAATTGCTTACAATGTTTAAGAATGTCCTAGCAGAATAGACTCAAGCATAATCTGAGGCCGTCCCCCTGTTCTTTTATGCTTTCCTTACAGTTTTTGTATTTTTCTTCTTTTTTTTAACCCGAAATGTAAAATGTATTATATGATTGTGTATTGGTGAAGAAAGTTAAATTAAGGGATACTGTTCCATGTTGACTGCTCTGCTTTCTGTATTACAAATGTTTTTGGGACATTAAAGTGCAAGTGCCATTTAAATTTTTATTTAATAATGCAGAGCAAGTTATTATAATAAACTTTCAAATATGCTTCAGAAGTGAAATATGGAACAAAACCTTTCAAAAGTCTTCCAGATGTCCCCACTAGGGTGTTTATATACATTACATATGCTGGTTGTCAGGTAAATTCTTCTTCAAATCTACACATTGAATACAGCCATGTCAGGGGTGAGGCCTACACAGCACTCACACTACAGCGGATTAGAGTCTCAGGTTACCTCAGACAGATACAGTCTTCAGCTCCACACATGAATATAGCCATATAAGTGTGGGAGTAGGACCTACAAAATGTGCACAAAACAGCTGATCAGAGACTTGGGTACCTTAGACAGGGACAGTGCTGAGCTCAGGTTGTCAACACACAGCTCCTGTGATCTTATATGACTCCTCTCCATTCACATCACTCTTCTCCGTGTTATCAGCTGATTTCACAGAGAAGTGTGTGCTGTGCACTGACAGCCTGAGCACAGCACTAAACCTCCCTGCCTAAGGTAACCCCAGTCTCTGATCACCTATATTGTGAATGTAGTGTAGGCTCTGTGCTCCCACTTATATGGCCATATTCATGTGTGCAGCTGAACATGGATTTCTCTGACAACCAGCATATATCAAGTTTAGATACAGCCAAGTGGGGACATCTTCTGGAAGCTTTTTGAAAAGTTTTCTTCCAGATTTCACTTGTGAAGTATATTTGAAAGTTTATTATAATCACTTGCTCTACATTATTATTGAATAAAAATTTAAATGGCTTTAAGTGTTAATGTGTTTAAATTCCTTTGGGACATTAAAGAGGACCTGTCACAAATATTACAATTTAAGGGCAGCACTGAATGCAGCATGTCTGCTGCATTCAAGCAAAGTGTCCCCCTTGTCTGATGGCGGCTGGTACCCGGAGATAATAGTTTAGTAAAACTTACAATCTGAAGCCAAATGGGCAGTCCCTGGTGCGGCAGCCTGTGTCACTGTGCCACCTCCTTGCTGCCAATCATGTCCTCCTTTCTCTGTCTGTGCTGGTGATGCAGTAGGTAATGTTATCTCAGCCTCCGGCTGCCTGTCCCGCCTCCCGCTGTGACATCAAATCATTTCCCGTCCCAGCTGCATGTTATGCTATGGAGCTGGGCGGGGAAATGCTCTGACGTCACAGTAGGAGGCAGGACAGCCGGCTGGGGTCGGGGATAAGCATTACCTTGCTCTGCCTGCGTCATCAGCACAGGAGCAGAGACAGAACGAGGAGGACGTGATTGGCAGCAGGGAGGCAGCACAGAGACACAAGCTGCCGCACCAGGGACCGCCCATTTGGCTCCAGATTGTAAGTTTTACTAAACTATTATCTCGGGGTACCAGTCACCATCAGACCTGAGGGACCCCTTGCCTGAATGCAGCAGACATGTTGCATTCAGTGCTGCCCTTAGATTCACATCCACGGGGGGGTGACAGGTCCTCTTTAAGGGATAATTTCCATTTTTTCTTTTTGTTGCTGCTGCTATTTTTAATCAGGTGATGTGGATGATGATCCTCCTCTACCCCTTATTTTGTTACATGACCCATCACCTGATGTCATTGCTAAAGTTCATTCTCTGCCTGACCATCGTGCTGTGTGGTAATAGTGTTCAGCCGCTAAAGCTATTTCTGAAGACCCCTTTGCTCTACTTTGCAGTGCTGCAGCTGATTTCAAGTACCCTTATTGCAATTTCCCCATCTGTCTTTACCTATCCCTATGTTTTATTATCTGCAGTGGCAAGGCTAGTGCCCTTTGTAAGTCAGCGCACTAGCCAGGATTGCCTTAGGTGACAGACAGGGACTAGTCATGTGATGTGGCAGGGGGAAAAACCTGCTCAGGGTGTAAGGGCAGTAACGGAAAGACAGGTCAGTGACAGGAGCTATCCCTATACTCTGCTCCCTACTGCTAAGGCCTCTCTTCCCTTTTACCATCTAACTGTGCTTTTGTTTCACACCATGCGGCGGGCATCTTACCTGTTCATACGTGACAGATACGTTGCTGAGGATAACCAAGTTTAAAAATAGAGGAGAAAATGTTAGAGGGTCAAGGGTTAAGTTTCTTCCTTCATTTAAAACTGTAGCACATATGTGTAATGTGTATCCTTGTACAATTAATACGTTTGATTATATGTGTGGTCCTTTAGTGGCCAAGGTAAAGACTGCTCCCTGGTCCCCTAAGATTATGGTAGTTATTAGTGAGTGTGTATAATATTTCTTGGGAAAGGGCTTGGTTAATAAAAGTGGTTTGCAATGGGCTGCAGGGAGGATAGTGCCAAGAGACGAAAATCATGAACAGGAATTGCTATCCTTTAATAATTCGGCTGGACTAGGGATGGGCGAATCTACTCGCTAGGACTCGTTACTCGGCGAGTAGTAAGGGACTTGCAGGACTCGGTACTCTGCGAGTCTCCCAGTGATTAC